>JSUI01006331.1:0-40350 GCA_000833645.1 Huntiella omanensis
GGAAAGGTTTCGGTTATTCCGGTAGACATTGTGAATTGTAGATGGGTGATGATACAAAAAAGTTGGAAAACGGGCGATCCAGGCGTGAGATATCGTGGGTTAGTTGAATTAAGGTGCGTTCAAGGTTCCTGCCGAAAAGTGCACAGCCGAAAGAGAAGTTATCAGCACGGATATGGATATGGCAAGTACCGGATCAACAGGAACTTGTAGTATAGTGAATGTAGTGTATGTATAGGTATAACGATTTAAACGAAGGGCAAGTCAGAGCCTATGTCTTTGATGTGGTTATAAAAGAAAAGCAAGATGTGAAATCTCAAGATGAATTACCCAAGTGGGGGAGAGAGGGAGGCGTCCACCGCTCTTTAATAGGAAATCCCTTGGAAACAAAACGCCAAAACCCCTGGCCACTAGAAGGCCCCAAGCAGCCGCCAACACTCTAGCTTATTCCAACGCAAGAGGNATTTGCGAGAGACACTGGTGATTGGTCTACGGGGACCGTAGGAAAGGTTTCGGTTATTCCGGTAGACATTGTGAATTGTAGATGGGTGATGATACAAAAAAGTTGGAAAACGGGCGATCCAGACGTGAGATATCGTGGGTTAGTTGAATTAAGGTGCGTTCAAGGTTCCTGCCGAAAAGTGCACAGCTGAAAGAGAAGTTATCAGCACAGATATGGATATGGCAAGTACCGGATCAACAGGAACTTGTAGTATAGTGAATGTAGTGTATGTATAGGTATAACGACTTAAACGAAGGGCAAGTCAGAGCCTATGTCTTTGATGTGGTTATAAAAGAAAAGCAAGATGTGAAATCTCAAGATGAATTACCCAAGTGGGGGAGAGAGGGAGGCGTCCACCGCTCTTTAATAGGAAATCCCTTGGAAACAAAACGCCAAAACCCCTGGCCACTAGAAGGCCCCAAGCAGCCGCCAACACTCTAGCTTATTCCAACGCAAGAGGCCGAGTTTGTATCCAGCCAAGAAACCTATTTGACAGATGTCGTAGAAGGTTTACAGTATCCCAAGCTTAGAATAGTGCATAGTTTGTTTTGGGATGGCGGGGGTCAGGTTGAAACCTAGGCGTGGGGCACAGAGAAAGCCCCCCCTCCCCTCCCCCCCGTTGTGTTATATCCTAAGTGTGAATCTACAATACAATCAGTAGGTTTGGTAGTTACTAGGGGCCAATGAGGGGAAGACAAGCAGACAAAGCAAGGGCAAAACCAGGCCGCTTGTTCACAAGTTTGTGGTCAAAAAAAAAATCCACAGGTATGTAGAGGCTGTTGCCACTCTGCCGATACTTGTGCATTGTCCAGAATATACTGGTGTTCTACGGCCGGGTCACAAGACCAGATGCGTCCAACCTGCATCTGCACATTCTTGTCTCTCTTTCCTCCCACGAATCCCGGGTCAAGGAAACCTCCAGAATGCTGTATTCCGTCACATCACATGATATCATTCAATCCAAATCATCTCTCCATTCCCCTCCATTCACCCAACGCAATCAAATGGAAAAGACACCATCCATCAAAAAATAACATGTCTCAACCTAAGACACCCGTACCTGCCCTAATCCATCGCTTCAAATTCGTCATCATATACCAGGGTTATCCCAAACCCTCATCACACAAGCCGCCACAAAAACTCCACATGACAGTAAACCACACGCAAGTCTAGGAGTATTTATCGCCGTAGGTCCCCTTGTGAAGAGCCCTGCATCTGCATTGCAGATCGTCCATTGCCCCACATTGTATCCGTAGCCGGCCGATTTCAACTTTCTCGCTACCTCGCCGCAGCCGTTTCAGACCCGATGCGTCCGCCGTTCGATCGCCACCGACCTATTACAGTATCGCCTTCCTATCCATAAAGATTTCCGAATTCGGTTTGTTCAGAGTGGCCATAGCTTCAGTGTTGCATCATACGGGATTGAGAATCATGTTATCTGCAGGGTTGAGGGACCCTACGCCCTTGCGCCTCACTGACGTCATGTGATGTGGCATCGGAGCAGGCGGTGAGCTTTAATCCAGAACAATCCGTGAAAACAAGTAAACTGGTTGGTGTATCATGTTTCGTCAATTATATAGCTAGTCATAAAAAACCCTACAAAATAAAAATCTAGTCCAGCCCCCCAACGCCAAAAGCAGACAAAAGAAACCAAAGTGTACATATGAAAAATGATGGTATGCTAACCATCTGCGCCTCACTTACTCCTCGTAACCATGCAGAATGGTAAACTCGTCATTGTGGCTATAGTCGTAGCCATGACCCACAGCGCCATATATGGGGAAAGGCTCTACCATTCCATAATCAAAACGAGCAACATGCCGTTGAGTACACACACAGAGAGGAAAGATGCCCACCCCGCAATGTGTTGCCAAACACCCAGGTGATCAGCCCGCACTAGCAACAAGCCGACACCAACACAGCCCGAGAACAAACTCGTGATGATGCCAACTGTAACTCCGGCCTCCACCTCCAAACGCAACTTGTGCTTCCCGGTAGCGATCAACGCGCTGGTAATAGCAATCAAGGCGAACGAAACCATAAAGGAGCCAACAGTAACCCAAGATAGGACTTGGTCCCGCTGGCGAGCCGCCCTTTGCTCACTAACACTTGGGAAAGCGGCATAATGTGTTTGATATCCCAAACTTGGGATTTGCTCATCAGAACTAGTGTACTCATCATCCGTATCTGACGAGGAACGTGTAGCATTCCCAAGCAATGGTGTCCGCTCCCCAGCAGTTCCACGAAGAGTCCGTAGAGTGAGGATATCCCTGGCCTTGGCGAATGGTGTCGCCAACTTGCTCCGGATAAAGTCGAACCCGGGAATATCGAACTCATCATTGGGGTTGATATAAATAGCGTATTCGTCGTTAGCATCTCCAGCTTCACTGCCATTATCGTATTCGTTCCAATAACCAGCCGTAGCTGGTGGTAGTGGCGCAAAGATTTGGTGGGGGTGAGGTGGGGTTGCTGGGGTATTGCTGGACTCGGCGCGGCTACCGACACTTAGTGATTCCGGTGACCCCGGAGCACTCTCATCTTCGGGGAGAGTCTCGCGTAGTCTAAAAAGAAGTCCGTCGTATTGTGTTCGCAGATGCGTATTATCCCGCCGAGTAAAACTCTTCGGGTCCTGGAGAACATTCTCTCGGAAGCGAAGCGTCAAAGTTGCTGATCCTGTCCATTTCTGTATCGCTTGTTAGCCACCATGCGATACGCCAAGGGTAGGGCTTATCAGCATGCAGAACTTACCTGGTATTTTTTAAGGATTTTGCGGAATGCAACTACTTGCGCACTGATAAAGCGGTCCAGCGAGTGGATATCGTCGCCACACTTGAGTAAGTCATGTTCATACTTTGACAAACGACGCTGGTGCTTCGCTTGGACTTCAACGGAAAGTTCATCTGCAGAAGTATATCTGGAAAGAAGGCGGTGAATGCATGTTTCAAGGTGGGCTATCGAGATAAATGTTAGCAAGGGTACGTTTTAAGCAATATTGAAGCTCGAGCGGATCAGACGCGGGGAGGTCGTGACGTACAAAGTCGTTGATAAATCTCGGAAGTTTTGCTTGTAACAAAGTCGTCCACGCGCTCGTGTTGCGCAAACAATTCGTCATAGAAACGATTCTCAAAACGAATCAAGTTGACGTCCTCACTTCCTGGAATAGAGATAGCCGTTGCTTGGTTGCGAGTCGTGTGTGCCTTAATTTCGTATTTGAGGGAGTTATAGTCGACGTTATCTATGGACGATAAGCCTTGGTTAGCATGGTACAACCACGAGTACAAAGAGGCGCATGGAATATGATTTGCAGGCAACCATAAAATTGTATTGCGATATGGAGGCCACCGTGACACTGCAAACTGCACACGATTGCCATGATAGCCAGCAAATGTTACGCCAAAGCACGCAAGATAAGAGGCACATTGCGAAAGGAGATGTAGGGAGTAGATAGCGACTTACGGATGCGCCAACGCGGGACAGATTCGGATTGAAGCCGTTTACCAAATTTCATGACAGGCCAGGTCGATGCGGCGTAAGACAGACAAGAGTGAAGTTGGAACAAATAAAAGTACAAGCTGACGTTATCGGGGTGGGACGGGAAACACAAGTGTTATAAAGCGGCTGAAATTCAATATCGATTTCAGGTCGCCAATTCGGAAAAGATAGGATCGGGCTGAAACAGGGTGCTATTGAAAACGAGGTTGTATTGTATGTATGTTGTCGGACGCGGGTCGCTCACAAAAACGTGCAAATGCGCAAAAAGAATCGGACCGAAGAAGCGATATGCCTTCGATATGTATGAAAGGTAGTAGTTGACGCGGAAGAAGGGTGGTGATATATGTACAACAGTTTGAGTGGATATGATGGAATCGTAGATAACTGAAAGCGGCAACTATGCTGATAATAGTTTGACGGATTGGCTATTCTCAAGGGACCGGTAGGCTGGAAGCGAAGCAGTAGAATCAAAGGAATGTAAGATTCAGATAAACAGACGTCGCAAAGCGATTTGTAAATTTGGTTGACGGTATTTGACGTGAAGTGTATATGTATGTAGTTGGTTAAATAGAAAAAGAGGCTTAAAATGAAAGAAAACCGACAAGATCGATGAAAAGGACGGCAAGGGCAAACTAGGCGCAGCTGGGGAAGCACTAAAACAAGGACGGTAACTTGTTTAGACCGAGCTAGTAATTTGGCGTGGCGTTGGCACTAGCCCTATCGTTAAAGAATGCACCAAAATCAAAAGTAACAAATTTTGAAGGAATAAGACAACAGTGCGAGGGCTGGCGATGGCGATGTCTTTGATATATGACTGAAACGGGCTGATTATGATATGAAGAGATAACGCGGGTGGCCTCGAATCGAACGCCAAAAAAAAACTCGTGGTAAAGGGAACGAGCGAAGAAGATTGACAACGGCACAGACACAGGTTGATTGTCGTGGTGTTAGGGATCGATGCGAATCCGTAGCAATATTAAAGCAAGCTTTGCCGATGAATGCAGGGACAGAGGCTCTTGGCAGACGGAATACCAGAGATGAAAAAGGAATCGCTTGGGCTAAACAAGGCTTGTCTCGGCGTGGCGATTCTGGGTGGAAGCCAGAGAATATATAGGCAAGATGAATGTGAAAAAGTCTCGACTATTAAAGCTTTGGGGAACGACTGGCGTGGAGGAATCTTGTTATACGGATTGGTAGTCTCCCAAATGGGGTAGTAAGGAATCGTAAAAAAAAGTTATTGACTGGGGTAGGTAAGCTGAAGCTGCGACATGGACGAGGCCATGAGGTAAATTGGGAAAGTGTATTCAATTCAATTTATGTATATGCGTATGTATGTACAAGCATTTGTGGGACTGCTACTTTCTAATGGACTGCGAAGGATTGTTTCAAAGAAGACAGCCGGATGGTTTTTGCGACTTTGAGGGAGGAATTAGAAGGGAAAGAAGGTAACTTGAGACGAGTAGGAGAAGACGTAAGTATAATCTAAGACCGGGGGTTTCCGAACGGTGACTCTGTGCAACACATAAAGGACATCAAAGATGGTTCGACTTCACTTGAAGTTACTATGATGACTTGATATATCCTCCATCTTCGCCTCCTTATAGTGTACATACATATGTGTGTACATACATGCAAGCCGTCTCCACTCGCCACTGAAACGGCGACACAGACATCCATTCATAAAGGCCTTCCAAGTACTATGTCCCAACAAGGGAAATACATCTATAACCTGCGTTTATTCTTTCCGCCAAGCCTAGACCAACATAAAGTCGATGGTCACAACCACTGTCGAGGGAGCCTGGCCAAAGGTATCACCAATAGTGGGGTCGGCGGACGGGAAGAGGCAGGAAACATGTAACGTGCGAACCTTGTAACCCACCCATCATGCATATCCAACAAGTTGATAAAAAGGAATTCTCACGAGAATGCGCAACAAAGGAGATGATGAGGATATACCAGAAAAAAAGATACACACACCTATGTACATATGTATGTATGTACATACATACACACTAGCCCTGCCTGCCTGGGTAACAAGTTTCGACTTATAACTCTTCGTTTAGCCCAGGCGAAGAGTTAACCCCACCATGAACTCCCGCCAGATGTCATCATTTTGGTCGATTAGCAGAGATTTTATTGGACCTTGTTAGTTCCGCGCTGCTTCAACATTCCGTCAAAGCCTCAAAAGTTTAGCGGGCCGCAGTGGACCAAACCAAACTAGTTCAACCCAAGGAATTGTCGGCCATCGGACTTGAGAACCAACGATGAAAAGAAAAATTAGATTCCAATCGGAGACACATGTCTTGTCGGCCCGAGAATACAATGTGTCAGTCATCCTACTAACTTCGTTATTACCCCCCTATGCTCGAGTAAAAACTTCAAGGATGTTTGTTGCAGTTCATTTTCACGACAAATAGATATCGTGACTTGTCTGGCTGTTCTTCCCCCACGTAACCTGTAGTCACTTTAGACACCGCCCCACGCTCCACTTTCGTTCCAAATCCCTTTCCGCCCAAGTTCCTGCAGCCAATCCGCATCTCAGATCTGACCATGTGCTCTTGAGATTCCAATCGTAGTGGAGACATGCTCACCCTGTCTATCAACAATACAATCCATCTACAGCTCATCAATTCCCAGAATAGCCAGCCCAATACGGTTCATAGACGTTTACCTTAGCAAATGGAAACATGGGGCCAACAAACTATGCATAGAAATATGTCAACTGTGCGTTATTTTTGCCACCGCGGGTAACCTTGAATGGTGACGTGCCATCTTTCGGGGGGGGGNGGGGGGGGGGGGGGGGGGGGATAGCCCGGGCCGACGACTGACTAGTCAACTATGTATGAACATAAGAACCATCCATGCGTGTAACCGCCACCACGACATTCTCATACGAAAAGTTTCTATCCGAAAAAGTCCACCACGTAGAAAATTTTCATACAACCAATCCGCAGCCAAGAAGAACTAGAAAGAAAAAATCTCATCTGCTCAACGCGAAATATACCCCAAACAAGCAAGTCCAGAACCCGCCCTAGACAAAAAGGCCCATCACGTCACCGGGAAAGAACCCGCTCCTCACGTCAATCAAATACGGTAGTCCCTTCCAAGCTTCCCTTAAAGAACCAGGTCATCTGGTTCAACGGCAAAAGACGACCATGAAAGGGCCAAGAACTGGTAGTCGTTAATTGTTCGCGTGCCCATTTTCCGCATTTGTGGCTGTCACACATAATGGGATGGAGGATGGCGCTGGGATGGCGTGGCTTTTTTTGGTCTTGGAAGGGGGTGTAGTTGTGAATTTTGGCTAGACAATTGTGGGATTTTGTTTCTTCCTTGCATGTAACTCTGTTCTAGGACATTTCCAAGGATTTATTTCCGAGTGAGACTTGAGTATCAACGGAGACTAGAGTTATATTACAACTCTATCCACGTATGTCGTATATGTATCATCCTATACAGAAAAGAAAAATCTTCCACTGCTACAACGGCTTGTATCAAATTTCCTGATTCACACCGACAATCATCAATAATCCTACCTCCGAATTGTTCGACCCCAAACCAGTCTTCCTGCAGTACTACCCTTCTACAAACATTACATTCGCAAGCCACTACCTAAACACACGACCACTTACCGCTTCAATCATATCATGCGGAAAAGCTCGCTATATAGAAGCCCCATACCTAATTTCATGTAAGACAGAACAAAGCCCACGGTTTGTCAATAGCGGTCTGCATAATCTATTGATCACGTGTACATGGTTGACACATGTAACCCTTGATATTCACACTAGGGTGAATGAAGATCCAAGCAATGTGTGGAACATGAGAAACTTGTTACTACAACACAAGTTTGATGGGCACTTTAATCGTTGAAATCTCGAATACATACATACATGTGTGCTCTTCTATTTTCACGCCTAGCTACTAGCTACCGCACTCAAAAATAGATCACCCCCAAAGCCAATGGCCTCTTTCTCTTTTATCATGACATTCTTCCTGTCATCATGAATCGACCAATCACATTCATGTATGACAAGTCTCCACTTTTAACCAGCTAATGTTTCCATCCATACCATACATGTGACGATCATCTTGGAAAAGTGCATTTTGAATCTCCAACATCAATATCATACAGGTACATACATACATTACTTCACCACAATGGTATCTCTGCACACTAAGCCTTGAAACCAAAGAAACTTTGTCATTCCTCATGTTGACTGATACAAACAACGGATCTATTATGAAAAACGACCCGAACCGATTCACATGCAATCGACCAACCAACCTGCCATATCCCAAACGACCAAAAGAAAAACAATGATATCCCAACGCTTGAAAAGATTAACCAACCGAAAGCAAAACAAAAAGACAAAACGAAAAAATAATGCAACCATATCCATGTCCCAAGCAGAATGGATACTAATCCTTTTAGATCCCGAGCCTACCCCACCGAAACCCAATCACCGTCATGATTTACACAGACAGCACTTCGCCGCTGTGGCCAACCGGCCATTCTATGATAAGAAGAGAAGAAAAAAAGTATACAAAAGAAACAGCCGTGCCAACAAAAAAGGTCTCCCGAAAATCCGACCTGAAGGTATGACCGTGCCTAATGCTAACTGAAATTTGCAACGCTGACGGAAATCATCAGCAGTGGCTATGGGTGAAAGGCAAACACCACGGAAACCACAAAACTCCGCTAGACAAATCGCAAATCACAATATCAAAAAGATATACTCACAGCACGACAACGAGAATCGCACCATTCAATTCACCAAGAAACTTGCCAACCGAAAATCAGCTGTTCACTTGGCCGAAGGTGTCCCGGGTCCACTTGCTGCACTGGTCACACTCGTCGCCCGTTGGGCAACAGCTTGTGCGATGACAGGAGTTTGAGGCTGAGGTGTAGCGTTTTGACTACTCGGCTGGCTATTTGGAGCAGATGGTACAGATCCCGGTGCTGACATTGTTGCTACTGTAGTCGGCACTGGTGTTGGGGTTTGTCCTGGTGTCCGTTGTTGCTGGGACAAGGACTGGATCGACGCCTTATGGTGAGCCAACTGCGCCTGTGTTTGCGCTTGAGCCTGGGCTTTAACCACCGCCAAGTGCGACTGTTGAGCTTTCATGGCTTTCTGGGCCGAAAGCGCCGCCTGCGCTGCTTGCGCTGCTTGTTGGACCTGAGAAGCTGTTTGAGTTGCTGCAATCGTACCAGCCGCAACTTGTGTCTTCATCTGGGCCACCTGTTGCGCCTGCTGCGCCTGTTGAGCTTGAATGCGGGCCAAAGCCTGCGCTGTCATCCGAGCCGGAAACTGGTTCTGTAGGTGAGCCTGAGCTTGGGCAGCAGCATGTGCTTGAGCCTGAGCCTGCGCTTGAGCTTGAGCTTGCGCTTGAGCTTGAGCCTGCGCTTGCGCTTGAGCGGCAACCTGCGCCTGAGCCTGCAGTTGTATTTGGTGAACTTGTGCTTGGGCAGCAGCAATATGCGGGTTCTGAGCCTGAGCCACAACCGGATGCTGGCCAAGATTTACTACCTGGCGCTGATGCTGTTGTTGTCGTAGAAGGGCAGCATATTGCTGAGGACTCGAGGTTGATGGCAACCCGTTGGCCATGCCATTCTGAAGGGCATTGCCATTTGCTGCTATTACCGCCGGCTGCTGTCGCATAACCATCATCCTGGTAAGTTCTGACGTTGCGAGATGTCTGATTTGATCTGGACTAAGATTGGGGTTTTTAACGCGGAATGAATTCTCCAGGATGTTGAACGTTGATTGTAACGTCGGAGGTATAGGCACATGGCCCAAAGCACGCTGGGCTCCTCCATTGGCAAGTGTCGCGATGTGTTGGTTGCGATTTGGGGCAGCTAGGCTAGTGCCGTTTGGAGTCATTGAACTCATGACAGCGCTCGTCATGATAGCCTGTTGGTTGAGTGGCGTACCTGCACGAATAGTCGGAGACCCAGCAGCCAGCGTAGCCCCGCCAGTAAGTTGGGGGCTGGAATGGGGGCTTTGACTTTGCCCAGCAGTGGCCTGTGGGTGTCCAGGTATCTGTTGTTGCTGCAAAGCCCGTTGTTGATCAGCAAGCCGTTGTACCTGACTCATGACATCTGAATTTTGTCTGTTGACAGCCTGTAAACGCTGTTGGGCTGACAGAACAGCAGCATTGGTCACGCCATTCATGCCGAGAGGCGGAAGCATATGCGGAGGGAGTCCCGCGGGAACCGGCGCGATGGGAAGGCGGCGTTGGCCCTGAGCTGACGCATTCAACAACGCAGCGCTACCGGTATTTGTTCTTCCTGCTCCCATGACTGCAAGTTGCGCAGCCATGTTAGCATTTACAGGAATATTCTGTCCTTGTGCTCCACCAGCCGCGAACATCTGGCTTTGTCTCAACATTGTCTGGCGTCTCTGTTCAGCCTGGGCTACCTTGAACGCCTTTCTCTTAGATTCAACGGCGACCTCACGTTCACGGCGCATCAAACTGTAATCCCTTGGGGTCTTGGTGGCACGGCTTTGTGTGAGATTATCCGCTGGTTTGCGTTGTGCGGCGGCCTGAGCAGCAGCCTGCGCTTTGTGGGCGGCACTCTCACGCTTCTTGGCAAGTTTGCGCATACCTTCCAAAACATTAAGGTACCTCTGACTACGCCGGCGTTCAACCTTGACGGGCACTGAAGTCCGACGCTTGGACGGCGTGACGGCAGCATTAGGATTAGCCGCAGCTTGCTGTTGTGCAAGCTGATAGGCCGTCGAAATATTTGCCTGTGCCGCATCCATTCTGGCATGCCATGCTTTGAAGTACTGAGTCTTTTGCATGTCACCGGGCAAACCCTCCAATTGAGTCCATCGCTCAAAGCATTCCCACGGAGTGCGACGATCTCCGGCTGTGAGTATCTTAGAATCCCGCGAGAGAAGGGTGGCAATGAGCGACCAGTTATACAGATAACAACGAACGTAAGCCTGGAGATTTTCATCATCTGCTTCGGTCCAGTGG
The DNA here is from genome assembly GCA_000833645.1 of Huntiella omanensis. Lineage (NCBI taxonomy): Eukaryota > Fungi > Ascomycota > Sordariomycetes > Microascales > Ceratocystidaceae > Huntiella > Huntiella omanensis. The sequence continues at coordinate 10,976 of JSUI01006331.1, forward strand.
GAAGAATGCCGGTTTTCGTAGAAGCTTTGGTGTGGCATGGGAAACTCGGTCGGGGGTCGGAATTGATGGCCCAGATGCAATCGCTGCCGAGTCTGCTGGAACTCAGGGGCAAACAGTGCAACTTGGGAGGACGCAGGTGGCACCTTGTTGAGATTGATGATCGGTCCAGAGCCTTCGTCTTCGCCTTCACTGTCTGGTTCATAATTGAACCTGCTCTTGACTTTAAGTGGACGAGCCTCTTTCAGTGTGACCTTGCCCTCAGCAAGACGGTTCAATGGCAGGGCAGGGCGCTTCCAGTGGGCATCAGGGTCCTTAGGCCTAGTTGCTGGATCTAGCGAGGAGAACATATCTGTGGATGGAACGACCAATGGAGAACCATACATAGGCAACTCTGCAAGCATGTTCTCTGATGCCGTGATGTCTGGCATCTCGAAAATGACCTCATTATGGCCTAGATCGAATAATGCCGATGGAGGCATGAATTCCAGGTGCTCGAATGGATCATAATCCGGCTCTGAAGCCTTGGTAACAGTCTCGGAATCATTTGTCAGTGAAACGTTACCAGATGCGTCTGGTAACCGTCGTGGTGGTGGAATGATCGTCTTCACTTGCATGCTTCTCCGAACAGCTGGATCAGCCGCAACCCAATCGGCACAGTCAAGCGCAATGTTCCGTGCTAACGACCGTTTCCATTTGCGTTCTTTGCGGAAGTCGGTACGCATCCACTTCATCTCTTGAAGCACAACGTCCCAATGCGAAGCTTGTCTCGGTGGCTCCGGGGCACGCTTCAACTGGCGCAAAGACCATTTGTCACCTTGCTGCATGTGATAAACACGGCGGAGAATCCTGCATGCCTGGTTGTCTTGCATGGCAATATCCACATCACCAGTTGTAATGGTCTTGTGCGCTTGATACAAAAGTTCATCAAGTGGGCGCATATACTGACTAGTCTGGATGTAGGTTTGAAAAAACAGAGGAGTGAAATAGTTGCCACTGGGCTCGTATCCTTTTCTCGCAGCCTCCTCTGGTGACTCGACAGCAACTTGCCGCTTTTTGCCGAAAATAACAGAACCACCAATATCCTTGGGTGGCTTGGGCTGTCCACGCGAACGACCTGTTCTTTTGCGCACGCAATATGCAGGTTTCTTGGTGCGTTGGCTCATGATTTCTGAAAGCGTTTTTTGGCGATACTCAACAGTCGAGACAGGTTCAGATGTTGAGACTGATACCTCTTTGGGCTGAGAGATTGTTGCTGAAGCTGGTGGTGTTACAACAGGGGCGGCTGGTAGTGCTGATGAACTGCTAGACGCTGGTGGGGATTTACTGGTGACATTTGTTGGTAGGGCTGAAGTTGACTTTGAAGATTGGACTGCGGGACTCGAGACAGCGGGATCTACACGCGTGGTTGTACCAAGATTTGGTGATACTTGGATTGGCAACACGTTTTTGGGAAGAATACGAGTAGCTGGCGGAGGTATTGGAGTTGTCGAAGCCGGTCTTGTGGCAGTCGAGACAGTGAGCGGTGTTGATGGTGGTACCGAATTAGAAATTGATGTCTGTGGAGCGGTTGCGGCTGGAGATGCAATAGGTCGTACTGCCGGTGGTAGAACTTTGGCGGGCCCAGAAACTGATGTGGGCGCCGCCAAAGATGCGGGGCGGATAGACGCTGGTGGTATGACAGGAACTGGGACCTTAGTCTCGATGAAAGTAGTAGGCCGCGTAACATCAGTTCGATTCAAGGCTTCCGCATCACTAAGAAGTTGAGCTTGGATAGCATCAGAAGCAGAATCGGCCTCGGGGCCATCTGAAATCTTTTGTCGCTTGGCTGGTGGTTCTGCTGGACCCTCAGGTGGATCGCTAAACTGACTGTTGTCATTTCCAGGACTAGTGTTGGCAGATCCGTCATGCACAACTGGGGTAGTAGCAGTTACTGTGGTAGACTCCGGCGACGAAGCTTCATCTGGGGGATCGACTGGCGATTTAACCTGAGATCCACGATCATTGCTATTTGATGTCGAGGCTGGCGGAATAGCCGGTCTTGTCGCAAGGGCTGCAATGATCGGTTCTTTCGGAAGAATTGGCTTATGTGTTGAGCCGATTGGCAAAGATGTTGAAGTCGTAACCCCACTTGAACCTGCACGGGTGTTGCCAGCTTGAATTTGTGCTGGGGCAGCCGGCGCTTTCGGGGCAATCAAGACAGTGCTATGCGCGACCGTACTGGGCCGTTGTAGCGGCGGGATGACAATGGAAGCAGAGTCGATAGATGGTCTTTGGGCGATTGCGCTAGCACTTGGCGACTGAACTGGTAACTTGCTTTTGTCGATAGCGTCGGCAGAAGACTTCGCGGGGCCATTAGACCCTGCCAAAGAGTCAGTTGCCGATGAGAAGCCATGAAACTTGAAAACTTCGTTCAGCAGTAATGAAGGCCGAATAGTGTCGAACTGGAGGGTTGGTGGGCTTTGTACAGCGAAGATATTCTTGTTAAGGCTATGAGTCGGGACACTGGTGTTAGTCTTTAGCAGCAAAACGACGATGGCGCAAACGAGAAATAAGTTATCAAAAAGATAACATGAATACAAAAATATCATCGACTTACGTTAAAAGGTCGTCCGCCTGGATGGGCCTCGACCCATTATGTGGTAGCGCGTCGGCTTTGGACTTTTCATCACTAACGTTGAATTCGCAACCATGCGCGACTGCCCACAGTTCACGATACTTTCGTTTTTTCGGCGGTACAATTGAACTGCACATAGTTAGCATCACAAAATTGATATCAATATGATCGCAAGAATTGGCGCTTTCGTATGATTATCTACATACCTTTGTTCGAGAGTTCCCGATCGCACCAGCCTCGATCCATCGGCAGGCCCGACCACACTCATAGCATAAGAGACCGCGACATCCGTTTCACAGAAAAACGGATGCACGATTCAATTCTGCGTCGAAAAATGGATCGAAAATGCGCTTCGAAGAAATGGTAAAGCGTAACAGCGTGATGGTTTTGATGAAAATACACGATGTTCAATTGAAAAAAATCGACGATCGCTGCACCTGGTATTGGGCGTCGTCTGGGGGGTCAACTAATGGTTGGTGATGGTGGTTGAATTTTGGCGTGTAAGCCAGGTTTAGTCGGGATTGACGGTTGACGGAACGGTGGCAGCTGGCTGCAGATAGTTTACTAATGGTTGCGTTTTAGCGGCAAATGAGGGAAAATGAAGAGGAAGAGAAACTGGCAAAAAATGGCCCAAGGTGCTGATAAAAGGGGAGGGTCGCATGCAGACAGATAAGGAAGTCACCTAACTCCACCCCAGTAGAGCAGATTTTTTCTCCTTCCACATGTTCTGGCGGGTTCCTTAAGCCCAATGTGGGCGGATGGTTCGCGGGGTCCCAAAGCGTTTTCGCGGTAATTGCTCCAGCGCGTCGCTAACCAGCAACAAAGTTGTCTAACAGGCATTATTGTGTTCAACGCAAGGGCTTACAGTGTTCATCATCGTGAATTAGCAGGGATTTACGTGCTTTTCTTCATAAATAGGATTGCTCTAACTTGAAGTTGGCGCTATATTTGCTGCGTTTTTGGGGATTTACTACTAAAGGAAACGTTGACTTGTTGTGTGTAAGACAAACAGGTGGCAGGATTTCATCCAAATCAGGATCCATTTAGCTCCACTTTATTTTTGGTAGCCTTCTAAGAAACGTTCAGCCTTGCGTTGTAAAACGGAATGGACTTATCCGGCTCTCTACTATTCTCGTTCAAATTCTTTCACATTTCAACACATTTGTAACGATATCATATTTCTGGCCTAATGGCGGAATCAAGCTCCAGCAAAGCGCCTCGGATCGCTATCAAATTCGGCAATGGCGCTTCTAAACCCAATAAATCAGCTGGGCCATCAACGACAAAACCAACATCACTACTCGGCAAGCGCTCCCGAACGGCCGGCCTAGGCGACTCGGATTCAGAAGGTTCGGATGAAGAAGGAAATGGAAAACACGAGGTGATATCGGGATTCGATGGCGACAAGGTTGTAACGAAGCGCGACGAAGAAGCTCGCAAGAATCAAAAGGCGCCCCTGGTGATTAAACCACCACCAACTCGAAACTGGAGCGATGAAATCAAGGCCAGTATCGCACGGAAAGCACAAGCGGCCGAAACATTAGATGACTCCGAAAAGAAGATACAGTGGGGTTTGAATATTGTGAAAAAGCAACCTACCCAAGAATCCGAAGTCGCCACACAAGTTCAAACCACGCCTGTTGAGGCTCCCGCGCCAAAATCAGTGGAGGACCAGGCTCTGGATCGATTATTAGGAAACGAGGAAGGCCCGCAGCGCATTATCAAACCTACTGAAACCGACAGTTTCAAAAATCACATGAAAACTGCCGCTGAAGTTCCCGCATTGGAGGATTACAATGACATGCCTGTTGAGGAGTTTGGTGCCGCATTACTGCGTGGACTTGGTTGGGACGGAAAACCCAATGATGTCAAAACTAAAGCTGCTGTCAGACGCCCTAACCAACTTGGTCTTGGAGCCAAGGAGCTCAAGGGGGCCGAGGAACTGGGCGGGTGGAATAACGGTAACAAGAAGCGTCCACGACTTGCTGAATACAACGAACGTCGTGATAAAGGCCGTGACGACAGAACCAATGATGATCGGGACAAGGGACGTTCCGGTCACCACCACCACGACCGCGCAAGGAAAATGGATATCGAAAGAGCTAAGGAACGGGACCGGCAATTTGACGAGCGGAATCGGTCACGGCGGGATGACCGGGACCGTGGTTCGGATCGGGATAGAAACAGAGATCGGGACAATTATAGGCGAGACCGGGATCGGGATCGGGATGGACATAGTCGTGGAAACGGCGGTCGTGGCAGAGACGATGACCGACGTGACAGAGACCGCAACCGAGATGGGGACCGTGATAGACACAGGTCTAGACAGTGATTTGTGGCGCGATGATTTCACAGGATACTATAACATTGTACGACATTATGATACCCCAGAATATTTGAGCCAACAAGGCTACCTGTTGTTATAGATTGCATCGATATGATTAAAGTCAGTACAGAATAAGCTTGTGCATGATGTGATGGCCGTAGATGTGCGTTGGTTGGTTTGTGACATGCGGGGTAATTTTTGGTGTTCTTGTACTCTTTCATCGGAATGGTGGGATGAAACATGCATGTGTTTGTGGTAACCAAAGTCTGATTCATAACTGTGTAATCTGATGGTGTCCATAGAGCAACGCAAAGGTATGCTTGTCTCATAGGACGATCTTTCTTCTGTAAGTAAGATTCATTTTTGACATCCGACGGAAGTAACTACTATCACAATATCTTCATTACGTTGGGCAATTTTGATGGTGGTGTAAGTCCAACGCAAGGGTTAGGGTGAAACCAAAGTCCCTTTTGGGAAATTGTAAATTAACGTGAACTACATATGCTAAAAATCCCAGTAAACCCAAAAACCTCAAAAAATGCAAACGCCATTCCAGCACAGGAAACCCAAAAATCCAACCAAATAGGGAACGTGATCCCACCTTGCTGCTCCAGCAATGCCAAGAGACACCGACTATATACACTAGTAATCATATATATAAACTTGAAGTTCTCATGAAGTCAGGGATTCAGATTTACTGATCCGTGTAATCTGCCGACGTCACTGTTTGTCTTCTCTCCATACGCCTCCGCCGTCTGTTGTTATCGGCAAGAGAGTCGTTCGCTGACGGGCTTATCATGGAATCTTGGCTTTCTCTGGTGTCAAGGTCATGTGGTGAACTCTTATCCCTGCTCCGGGAGTCAGGTCTGCGGCTGTAACTCCGCTGTTCACTACCTGCTCCCCGGTTAGATTCTCTGCGGTAACGCCGGGTTGGCGTTTCATCGCCTGACATGCTACTCATAGAGTCTCTCCGAGACCGGTCCTTACGGGCGCGGGCGGATTCCTCTTCGGTGCGACGGCGGAGAGTTAGACGATCCTTTTCGTTATCAACCTTGAGACGATCAACGTGACCAGACTTTTCTTCGACAACAATAGATGAACTAGTGTCTTCCTCATCCGAACGGCGATGAGGAGGCTGAGAGGTACGGCCAGTGCGGGTCATATGTTCAGCTTCAGTGCGCTCGACACTAGAAACACGTTCCCGAGCGTCGGCTTCGTTGGCACGACGGATAGTAGACGAGTTACGGCGGGCAAAGCGGGATGGAAGAGAGTTCAGGGAGTCTAGGCGTTCACGAGAACTGACTTCAGAATCGACGTAGTGGCGGTTACGTCCCCGAGAGTCTTCACGGCTGCGACGAGGAGGCGCGGTAGACGGAGGCATGGTGCTGGGCCCAGCGGAAACTTCGGAATAGGGAAGGTAAGAGGAAGGGGCAGCGGATTGGAGCATAGTGGACGTAGGTCCTTGGCTGTGAAGTACAGAAGAAGAATCTTCAGTGAAATAGGAAGAGGCGGCTGGATTGTTGCGGGAAGTACGATCATAAACATGGCTAGACGAGGGACGTCTGGGAGACGTATCCCGAGTATATCTGGAGCCACTAACTCCAGAGCGCAAGTCATCATCTTCGTGCAGGTGTTCAGTCTCAGCAGGGGCGGCAGGACCACGGAACTTGTTAGCAATCCAACCCATACCCATACCACCCAAGAAACCCTTGGCAATGTTATCCCGAGAGGCTTTCTTCGCAGCAACCTGAGAAGGACTCTCGTAACCATCATCATCGTCAACATAGCTGAGGCGCGAACGACCATTGCGAGAAACAGAGCGGGCACGAGAGTGAGAGCGATGGCGCGAGTTTGAACGACGGCCAGAAACGGGGCGGACAGGACGGACAGGCGCAGAAACCATGGAGGAATCAGCACCGGTGTAGGCAGTGCCACTGGGAGCAGTCACACGAGAATCAGTGTAGACAGTGTATCGAGAGCCGCCATATCTAGAGTCGGTAACTCGGGAGGTGCCAGCACGGGAATCTTGCATCTCAGTGAAGTAGCTCGAAGCATCATCGGAGGGATATGGGGGTCGGTGGCTGCTGAGCTCAGTAGAGACGACTGAGTATTCCTCGTCACGACGGCGTCTGCTAGAGGATCTTCTTCTGCTATCCAACATGCTGCTAGCAAGCTTAGCGCCACCAACCGCTGCACCGGCAGCCATCATCTTGTTCCAGAAACCACCGGACTTAGCGGCTGGCTTAGAGTACAAGTGAGAATCAGAATCACGGCGCGAAGCCAACTCGCTAGTACCAATGCGACTACGGCTGTATGACCGGGATCTCATGCGACTGCGACTACGGCTACGGCCGGGGCTGCGGTCACGTTCGTGTTTCTTCTCGCTGCGGAGATTCTTAAATAGCAATGTTCCGGCCAAGATACCAAGCGGAGCTAGCCATTTCTTTTCACCCTTGTGCTTGCTTTCAACGTGGGTTTCAACGAATTCTTCGTGAACGTGGGTATGACTACCACGGGTTCCATACAGAAAATCCATGCAAAGGTAGAAGAAGAGCAGCATACTGGTGTAAATAGCATACAAAATGAATAAGACCAGGGGAGATCCGTACAAGGTCAACCCGAGTGGTACCTGGATTATACCCAGAAGAGTAAGGGAGCGTCCCAGCCACATGTGAATATACAAGCGTAGTGAGCGATCCTTGTTGATATGCGCAACAATGCGATCACCCAAGAGGTAGCAAGCATACATGACGTATAAAGCGACGCCAATTCCATGGTGAGGGTTAGTCAGCGCCCGCTTCGGGCCCACGGCAAAGAAACCAAGCATGAATGATGCAGTCAAGAGAAGGCCACCAAAGACCAACATCTGTGAATGCCATGCCTTTCCTTTTCTAGCGGAGCGCATAAATTTGGGAGCAAATATGCCCACTGGCACAAGAAATAGAAATACCATGGCAGCGAGAACGGCATGCGCCGCTACTAATCTGTGATATTCAGGCCAATCTGAAAAGCGGTTTCCCATACCTGCAATTTTCACATGTCATGTTAGTAAAACTGTTTCGTCCTATGAATCGGAGAAATTAAAGATGAATCCTACCATTGTAGCGCATAGTCTCAAAGTTGAGACCTTCAAGATTGGGCAAAAGAAAAGAGTTCTTAGTGAAATCCCAAGTGCCGTCGCCGACAGACATTGTATCCGAGTCATAAGACGCGGTGCCTGCGGCCGACGTGTCGTCAGCAGCCGGTGCCATTATGGCTCAGGCCGGGTGGTTTTGAAGGAAGAGAACAGTCTTTAAGATGTGATAATTATATAGCGATGCCAACTGGTTGGGTCGCAGTGGGCTCACCAATTGTGTTGTTGGTGGCGAAGTATGGATTGCGATGGATCTTGACGGCGTCGTGCTAGTCAAACTAGTAGTGGGCTTGATAGGAATTTAAGAGGGCACCGAATCGTAGAAAGGAATGTTTCGAGAATAAGCTTAATGGTGGAGTAGCGCAATGAGTACAATGGTCTGGAATGGAACGATGTCGTCACTGTGTGTTAAGTTTCGGTGGAATGCGCCTGATGAAGTTGAACCTTGTAGTCGACAGTCGAAATAGGTTTTGGGTCGTGAAATTTCATGCGTATAGGGAAGGCGTAAAAAGTTCAAATGAACTCTAGTTCAGGAAGGAACCGACGTAGAAAGAACAATGGTGATAGTGATACACAAAACCAAGATTGGTAGGAATAGATGAAGAGTCCGCAAGGACAGAAGATTTCAAGGCCCCTTTCCGTGAATATCCAGGTAGACAATTTAGAGTGCTGCAAGTATGTACGTGATAAAGACGAATGCACGCACGTAGTGGATCAGACTCGCCAATACTAAACTGCAGGTGCAGGTTGACGTTCAGGAACGAAGTATCGTAGGAAATAAGGGAGAGGACCCAAGCAAGGAAGCAGAAAAATAATAAGAAAAGAAAAAAAAGAAACAAATTATATTACGCCCCGATATCTTTTGCTGTCCACAGCCGCTGCACCCTCGACCCATACCTTTCACCCCAGAATCTGCACTTTAACTCGCGAGACACGGTCTGTTCTTCGTATGTACATACATATGTACATACAAAGAAGCCCAACATTCGGCTCAGATGCTATGATTACCCCCGTCAATAAGCTGCGTCTTCTGGTTGAACCCCTCCAATTGCTCCCCGGTATGCCAATAAAAGCCAACTGAAGATTCTGAGATGTAAACGTCTGCAGGCAACCGGTTCAACTACAAACAATGGCCACATGGATGGGTGGCCCCGGTCGAAGGCTGACCACCGACACGTCGGCGGGGTGATGAGGTGCACAGAGCAATATCCTATTGACCCAGCAACGCTATCGAAAGTCAACATTATTCACTATCTTCACGTGATGTAGATCATCTGGTATCTGTTTAATTAGAGTTGGGGTTCGTCGACTCAAGATTATCGGTGCCTGATTGACTACAAATTGCACGATTCTCTCCATACGATGAAACTGGACATATCAAATGTAGCACATAGACTTTATAATATACAGAAGAAAGATTACAGGGCGGCAATGCAACCAGCCGGCTCTATCAAAACCAAATTCCAACATACCAGTAAACTCAAAGGGAACACCCGCCAACCCAAACCATGCTCCGGAATGCAAACAAGCTCTGTAGCAAAACCACCAAGCATATATAAAAAACAAAAACCGAAAACAATAATTTACAGACGAAACTAGACATCTGAACCACTACGGCTTTCCCCAAACTCCAACCCGTCGATTACTCTCTAATCAGCCCAACCAAATGTATAACCAAGAGCATTGGTGTTGCTGCGTGTGCCCACCAAGGCTAGGATAATAGCCGCCAAATCCACCACCAAAAGCAGCATACCAGCCATCATGAAGCGCGGACTGAAAATGCGGTACAACATGAGATGGCGTCTGAGATACCCAGCCCAAATCATGCTAGCCAATGCTTCCATAGCGTAGAAAGCGACAAACGATGCCAGTGCAGCGCACACGCTCTCTAATACTCCACGGCGCTTAGGTCCCACCTTCCAGAGAACCAAAAGTGGCACAAAGGCAACAGCCACGATCTGACCAGCAAATGTGTTGAGTGCTACAAAGATAGGACTCCACGGGTACTGGATCTCAAAGAGGGGAATAAAAGCGGAATCCCACTGAATGGAAGCAAGAGTAGCTTGATGGCCGGTAGTGAAGAAGTGAAAGTTCCCGAGGATAGCTAACATGATAGGCCCAATTGTTTCAGTTGACAAGACATTGTACTCAAGAATCTCACAGAGAGACAAAACTTGCCAGAGCATAAGAGATAAGGACCCGATACCCATAGGCTTGGACAAAAGAATACAGGCGCCAACAATGTTCAATGGGAGCATCAGATAACGAGATCCATTGGCATTTCCGTAACCCATGATAATGAGACGAGATCCCGTGGCATTGCGCTCACGAGCTGGTTTAACTTCAACATTGGGAGGTGCCCAGATAAAAGCCACAGTGCCGACAACGAAACTGAGACCAAGGGTGATCTGGGCCAGATAAACACTGATAGTCTTCAAGGCACCTTCTGGAAGACTGGGAAGCCAGTTGCCATTGTTGGCCGCATCCACGACCCAATACAACGCAGAAAGCAATAAACTGCTGCGGAAGAACATGCCAATCCACATGGGGGCGAATCCCTCGTACGACTTGGAAGGAAGAAGGAATGACCGCACAATGGCAGGCAATCCAATGACAGCCAGGAAAGGTATCACAAGTTGTCCAACAGATGAAGTGGACGAAGACGCAGAGGCATAGTAGGTTGATGTGCAATATGGGATTTGCTCTTCACGGCACATCTTGGAAACGGACGCAACACGGGCTAAAACGACAAACATGACTGAATGGTACAGACTAGTCATGCGATCCTCAAAGGATCGAATTGTCATGGACGAAACAGCAACACAAACGCCAAAAGTTGAAATCATAAACAGAGTGATAGAGTCTTCCCAGATAGTGTACGAGTTGGAAGCAAAACCAATGGACTGAGAAACAGCAAAGACAAGACCCATCCAGCTCCATAGATTGTTAGGGAGGATATTGAGCAAAGTCTTTTCAGACTTGTGGAGCGCCAGAAGCGCGGAGAGAGATCCAGAAATGCAACTGGCCGCAAGCGCATAGACGGGATCAATAACTTCGGTACTGACTGCGAATGCGTAGGCGGCGCCGCCAACGGGAACACTGGCGATTAAAACTTGCGTCAATAAACGCTTGTGTAACGTCTTGTAAGCGACCTCCTCGGCATCACCTCCAATACCGCTCATCTCAAGACCAGTTTCAGCAAATTCAAGATCCAGGTTTTCCAGAATAGCAAAATCTTCGTCTTCATCCTTGGAAGCGTAAGTCACCAACATAAGAAGACCAACTGCAGTCACAATGACACCAGTAATCATCAAAGGAACATCGAACCGTGCCCACAAACTCTTGCATACGGCGAGGGCTTCGGCTTGGTAAAGTTGGAAAGCTTCTGAGACAGTCTTGTGGTCCTTGGTGTTGATGGCATTGGCGGCATTCCAGAGTGAGAGGGGAGATCCAACAGCAGAAGATTCGGCGACACCACGAGCAATATAGTACACCTCTTGATAACGCTGAACCTGAGCGGCAACAACATGAGAGGCGGCCGCCATGTTATCCCAAGCCTTGCCAGAAAGACCAATGAATGCTTCCTCAATCAATCCACCAATGTTGTTGTACGGAATAGGGATACCAAGAAGAAGAGAGAGTGTGGGCACCAAGTCGATCTGGTTCACAGGGCGGATTTTGGCATTGACAGGAGGGATAGAAAAGGCAGGATCAGTGCGCCCAAAAAACGGCCGCTTGGAGTACATCCAAAGAGCAGCCTCGACCTCGTCATCACTTTCTCCACCGTGGTCACCCTTGGGGTCCATTCCATGATCACCCATGACAATGAGAAGAGTATCGTCGTCGATTTGTGACGTCACATTTTGGATGAAGCTGTTCATTTGCTGCAGTTTAGACGCCATGGCGGGGTGTTCAGGGCCATAGCGGTGGCCGGCATGGTCGACGCCCAACAAATGACCAATGAGCACATCCCACTTATCCTTTTGGTTGTCTTGAAGGAGAGGGAAAATATGTTCAATGACACCGTTATCCACGGTATGCAAGTCCCAGACATTGAAGCTGTCATACGGATGGCTAATGTTGGCCTCAAAGTGACCTGGGAACAGAGCAGTCCATGTGTCGTCTCCGAGATGGGCAATCCGCTTACCATTAGCCCGAAGCTGACTCAAAAGGTTGTCCTCATCCACAGATGAGCCGGCGAAGTTACTACCCGCATCCAAGAAGGTCGGAAGAGTTCCGGTAGTCAAGCCCTTGAGACGTTGGAGCGTAGTCGTAGGTGGATCGGCGATGAATGGGCGCAAAAAGGCGTTTTCTGGCGTCTTGACAGCAGTTTCGTGGAGGAAAGTAAGGGCGTTGTGGTAAATGTGAGCCGACTCGGGATCTTGTGGCGGAACAGTGAAATCATACCGCAACGCATCAATAAGGACAATAACAGTTTTGCTGAAAGAGTTGGGGTGCCAGCAGCCACCATCGACAGAGCCATTACCATTCCACAAACTGCCCCCAGCAGCCGGCAAAGACACAGGCGGCTCCGTACAGCTCGACGTTTTGTCGAGTACAAGGCGCGTGAGAAGAAATCCACGGGTGAACAGAAAGAGTCCGACACTATGCAGGAATAGAATCCAAACCCAGAATCCAGTTGTCCACCACCAGCGCTTTTCATAAGCGGATCGTTTTTTATCCTTCATAGCATCTTGCTGTCGTCTGCTGGCAACAATTTTCTCCTGGTCGATAGTTGGGTTGAGAGTAGCTGAAGTGACAGGTGCATGTCCCTTCTTCGCATCACGGCGGTCTTTAACTTTCTTTGCCTGCGCCCATTGCTTGGCAATGGTTTTATACTCTGGCGTCTCCTTGGACTTGGGCGTCACAGGTGCCATTTTGTTTGCGGATGTCAGCGATTTCGGCTGACTGTGGGATGTGGGGTCGTGAATAGAACAGAAATGTATGAGCGGAGTTGCAATATTAAGTTTGTATGCAAGCAAAGGCAGAACTACCAGAAGACCTGAAGCTGTCTAGAAACAAGAAAATAAACCAGAAAAGGTCGCAGGGTTTGACGGAAAGTCCGACCAACACAGGGCTGGTACTGAACGAAGTCCGCAGATGAAGAATTATATGTGCATTACAGCACGGCTTTGGGTTGGAGGAAGTAAAAGAAACAAAGTTCAACCAAAGGAAAATCGAGGCGGCAGGATTAAACAATACCCTAATTAGCTTCACGAGAATTTCGGTAGTGGTCTGGGAACAAGTGAGCCGACGAGGACCCGCAACGCTTTACAGCAAAAAGGACAGCTAATGAACATTCAGTTTAAACCAACCATGCGAAGCATCAGAAAACGTCGAAGTGGTTGCTGCAGCCGGGAATATGCAATACACGGTCAGCTCGGGATGGGGCGGTTAGATCCTTGTTATATCATCTGCACGTCAACAATAAAAACGGTTGATGTAAATTTATCCAATAGCGTTAGACTGGATAATACAGTTGTATGACCTCAACGGGAAAGTTGATCTCTGCATCTGGATTTAATTTACCAGAGTTGACCCGGGATAGCAGCGCTTCTAGTTACCTAGACGGTGTTTTGTCTTCAGGCACGAAATGGACCATATCCGCGTTGCCACTTTCCTGAATTGTGGCCACATTCAGTTTGTGGCGCTAAGCAGTTAACTGGCCCGGGACGGCCCCGATAGGTAGCAGGCACATAAAGAGAGTCCTATCACATGTCACTAGTGAGTGTTGATGTATTTGCAGTGTGATAAAATACATGGAATTTGAATCATATCTGGTCAAGCTTTTTTTATCCCCTGTAACTGAGCAAGCCAAACAGTGACGTATGTATGTATGTATGACATATGTACAGGCCTACACACGTGCATACTGGCACAGTTCAATATCAGCAGATACAAAGATACACATGCAGACATCTTTACTGGAGACATCAATCAATACAAATGTACATGTACAAACGTATGTAAATGAACACCTAACATACATGCATGCGTTGTAACACACAAATCTATCTGCTAGCCTCTGTGTAGTGATTACTATGTTGGGCATACAAGTTGGACAAACTATGGGAAAACTTAGACTTGTTTTCCGGCCCCACTGTGTGTATCATCGTCATATGCACCAGAAATTCGGGACTTCGCAGTTCCGATCTAGGCTCAATAATTATTCTACTAGTTAGACAATCACGTTTGGTCAGTCTCACTGTAAGTAGTTAACGAGATATCCCACAAGCAAGTGTTTGTACCTGGCTGCCCTTATGATTCAGATGCACGGGCCAACATGTAGCTGCCGTATGCTACCCAAGAATGCCCTATCGATTTAGTCCTTGCCTACCCATCAATAGCTTCTGCGATGCCCTGTGGCCGCTGTAAACTAACCCAATTAAGGCTAACCATTGCTGCACACACAAATGCCACAGCTTCCGACAGCCTTCTGCCACTAGCTGGACGTAGACAGGAACGCCGCCTTGCGATATTACTCCCGTAGTCTTCTAGGTTCTCTTTCGAACTAAACACCATCTTCAACTTTCAATCCGTTAATCTTTCATCACCCCAACTTTCCGTCAGGATTTCGTTGTCCTCCCTTGTGTCAATTGGATCTGTTGTTCGGTTACCCATAACACCCTTCGCGATAGACGCCACTGCTACAACACATACACTTCTCGACATCCCCACCTTTCAGCTATTATCACCACTTTCACGTGAGCCATTGATCACCAAATCTTGGACATCATTGAAATTGGTACACATTGGTGATAATTGACACCATTGCAGTTTGACGGGATTGTCAATAACCTTACATTGTCCTCTGTCTTTTCCTCGACTTTGGACATCGAATCCACCCTTGGTTTTGCTCCCATATCTTTCCATATCTCCTTTACAACACTCAAGATGGCTACCAACGGCCTAGCCTCTCAGCCTGTTGATGGCAATGCCAAGCCGGAAACTACCTCCCCCGAGACTACCACAGAGGCGGTTGGCTGGTACTTTGTTGAACAGTACTACACCACTCTGAGCAAGTTTCCCGAAAAGCTTCATGTAAGTCCCCGGTTGTGCTTTGTTTCGTCATGACACTGACAATACTTTATAGCTTTTCTACAGCAAGCAGGCCCAGTTCATTTACGGCCCCGAGGCTGAATCGGTTGATGTCATTGTTGGTCGCGCTGTAAGTTTATCCAATAGCGATACCCTTTTGGCCACTCTTGTTCTAACCATGTTGTCTTGTGTAGGCCATTGAACAACGCATCCGCAAATTGGACCTCCAGGACTGCAAAGTCCGTGTCTCCAACGTCGACTCCGTCGGTTCTCTCGATTACATTGTCATTCAGGTCATCGGTGAAACCTCAAACAAGCAGGAGGCTGCTCGCAAATTCGTTCAGACGTTCTGCCTGAATCGCCAAGACAGGGGCTACTTTGTCATGAACGACATCTGGCGCTTCATTGTTGATGATGAGGGCGAGAGCGATGAGACTGTCGGCGAGGCTGCTGAGCCTGTAGTTGAAGAGGCTACTCCCGCTGAGCCCGAACCTGTCGTTGAGCAAGCTGCTCCCGAGGTTGCCCCTGAAGAGCCAGTAGTTGAGGAGACCCCTGAGCCAGTCGTTGAGGAGCCAGTTGTTGAGGCGACCAAGGAGGAAGAGCCTGAACCTGAGGTCGAGAAACCTGAGGTCGTTGAAGAGTCCAAGGAGGAGGTCGAGAAGACCGCTGAGGTCGAGAAGACCGCTGAGGAGGAACCTGTTGCTCCCGCCCCCCAAGAGGAAGAGTCAACTCCTGCTCCTGCCCCAGCTCCTGTTCCTGCTCCTGCTCCTGCTCTTGTCGCAGCACCCGCCCCTGCTGCTCCCCCCAAGCCAGTCGAGCCTGCTGCTCCTCCTCGCCCTTCTGTTCCCATGACCTGGGCTAGTCGTGCTGCTGCTGCTGCTAGCTCCAAGCCTGCTGCTGCTGCTGCCGCTGTTGCTCCCGCTGCCCCTGCTTCCAAGCCCACCGTGCCGGCTTCCAAGTCTTCGGCCCCTTCTACCAAGCCTGCTACTGCCCAACAGGCTACCGGTTTTGCCGCGGATAACTCTGCGAGCGAGTGGCAAACTGCTGGCAGTGACTCGAAGCGCCAGAACCGCCCCCAGTCTACTGCCAATGGACCCACCGAGAAGGATACCGTCAACGCTTATGTGAAGTCTGTCGGTGAGAAGGTGTCGGAGCAAGATTTGAAGACTGCTCTGTCTGCGTTTGGTAATGTTATTTACTGCGATATCAACCGCAGCAAGGTAAGATTATCGTCCGTATTATGTTTTATGTTTTGAAACTAACTTTTTAATGACAGAACTGTGCCTTTGTCGATTTCGCCAACATGAATGATTTCAAGGCGGCTTCTGACCATAACCCTCACACTATTAACGGCGAATCTATCTATGTTGAACTTCGCAAGCCCAAGAGCTCTAACTATGGTTACAACTCGTACAACGGTCGTGGTGGTGGTATGGGCCGTGGTCGTGGTGGTTTTGACGGCGGCCGCGGAAACTACCGTGGTGGCTTCCGGGGCCGTGGCGCTGCTCGCGGCCGTGGAGGCTCCCAGATTAACAACGCTTAAAAGTGGGGTTGACTTGATACCTACAAAGTTTAAAGCTTTTAAGGGGTTCAATGGTTTGAGCATGGTGGCTTTGTTGAGCTATATACAGCAAGGCTTGCCACTGTGCTGCAAGGTAAAGCCATTGATTTTAATTATGTGGCGGAGAGGGGGGATATTGTTACGGAGCAGTGAATGCCTCTTTTTGATGTTCATATGTTTGTGTAGCACGGAATATGTGGCTTGAAGTTGATATACTCTACAAGTCTACAGAGTTGCCTTTTGGCCGGTGGTAGGAGGTCTTGTGGGGATAGGCATATGCACCCCTAGGGCTGACATTTTTTGTTTTCATTATTTTCGCGGTGGGCATGCTTGGGAGTTGGTTTAGAGTCTTTTCTAGGAGTCGGCAGGGATGGTTTCTACATTGCATTCGTGGGGTCCTACGGTATCTGATTCTGGGGCGTCTGGGATTTCCTTTTATCCTATACATGAGCATTCATTGTGTTTCTTTCTTTTGTTCCTTACGATGTGCATCGTGTGTGCTATTTGGTATGATTGGATTGTACCTTTGGTTTTTTTGGGGGGGGGGATTGTGGTGTATTAGCTGTTTTGGCGGTTAAAGATGGCAATTCGGGTGGCAATCAGAGTATGTATGCGTCGTGAAAGTCAAGACTCTGTTGTCATGTTGGTCATAGATACATACATACTCTAGTTGGTAGGGTTACGTTACATGTACGATAATAATAGTAAGCGGTAGATTTTATCCACCTGAAGTGAAGATAGTTTGGGAGTGGAGTTAGTTGCTGACTAACCAAGTAAAGCACTTTACGCGTAGTTGCTGTAGAGACGCGTTGTATTTTTGTCTTGATGTAAAGGGAGGAAGGAGGGGCAATTGAGCACATGTGTACATGGACTCTCAGACAGCAAGACTTTAACCCCAGTTGTTGCAGAATTTACCCCTCATTCACAGTGTTTCTTTTCTTGAGATTTGTATCATTGGATAGGTTATTATTGGGCACTTGTTAATTGTTCTTTATTTTGAGTTATTGTTTGGGTGTAACGCGACAAACAAGATAAGATGGCTGAACAGACAGAAACGGTTAACCAGGAGGAGATGCAGTATCTCGATTTGATTCGGGAGATTCTTGCGGAGGGTGAACATCGGCCTGATCGGTAAGTTTGATTTATATTTTGAATGGGATGTAGACTAACTTGTTTATAGCACTGGAACGGGGACTTACTCTATCTTTGCGCCCCGTCCTATGAAGTTCACTCTGAGTAAGAATGGCAAGTTGGTTCTGCCTTTACTTACTACCAAGCGTGTCTTTACTCGCGCCGTCATCGCTGAGTTACTCTGGTTCGTGGAGGGATGTACCTCGTCATTGCCACTTTCTGAAGCGGGCATTAAGATCTGGGATGGGAATGGCTCGCGGGAGTACCTTGATAGTATTGGTCTGGGTCACCGTGAAGTAGGCGATTTAGGACCGGTATATGGGTTCCAGTGGCGTCACTTTGGTGCTGAATACGTCGATTCTAAGACGGATTATACAGGACAGGGCGTCGACCAGTTGGCTGAGGTTATTCGGAAGTTACGAGAGAACCCGTTTGACAGACGGATTATCCTTAGCGCATGGAACCCCGCCGATCTGAAGAAAATGGCTCTTCCACCATGCCACATGTTTGCCCAATTCTACGTATCCTACCCTACGGCAAAGGAAGGTGAAGAGAAACCAAAGGGTCGTCTACACTGCCAGTTATACCAACGGTCGTGTGACATGGGCTTGGGCGTGCCGTTCAATATTGCGAGTTACTCACTTCTCACGCATATGGTTGCGCGGGCGGCAGGATTGGAGCCGGCCAGTTTGACGCATGTTATGGGGGATGCACATGTTTATAAGGACCATGTGGAGGCGTTGAAGGAGCAGTTGGAGAGAGTGCCGAGGGAGTTTCCTGGTTTGAGAATTGATGGTAAAGAAGAGGGATGTAGTATTGATGGGTGGAAGGTGGAAGATTTCGTGGTGGAGGGGTATCAGCCGTATAAGTCGATTGCGATGAAGATGTCGGTTTAGGTGCGAATATGGGAAATTGGTTCATGGATCTTTTTGAATGATGATCTGGGAAGTTGTATCTGTCTGGTTTAGTGTCATTGATAAATTGTGGAATATAGACCTTGGTAAAATGATTGAGGGATCTTTGTCATCTGAGCCGCAATCTTTTCCAATCACATGTCTATAACCGCCCCCGCCGTCCGATTTTGTCCGCGGCCCACGCCGAGGAATTCTACCCGATATCTACAAAAGGCCCTTTCTACGTCGTATCCTCAAAATGTGGAGAGACAAGCTTTCCAAGGTGGCCGGTACGGCACCGACCGGCAACCTTCACCTATCTTGAATACCCCTCTTTCAATCATACACACCATTGGCTCCAACCAAATATACCATTGTCCGTGTCCCGTCCATTTTACAAATCAACCACGTTCCACCAACAGCACCATCCACCAACTTCTTCATCACCACTTTATGATAACCCTATCCGTACCCTAGTTTGGTGATATCGATTCGGCCGGGAGTGGTGAGGGTGGAGATGTCCTGGGCCTCTTGGTGGTCTTGGTGATGTTATGATAAGAGAGGAGGTCTTTTTTGGTTGATGGAAAAGGGTCCTAAGAAGGTGCTTTATTTGAGACAAGCTTTTTGGTGGATGGTTATGGTTTTTTTTTGGTTATATGAGATGGACGGACGGGGCGGGGCGGGGCGGACGGGACTTTTAGGGGTTCGTTTATGGGATGTGATTGTGACGTTGTATGTACATATGTATGCTTGATTTTGTATGGGATTCGGCACATCTGGCTGTTTTCGCCGATGGGCATGTATATCTTGCTTTGTACATATGTACATACACATATGCATCACGGAATAAAGCCGGCGTGATGAGATGGATACTTCGCAAGGAATGGTAGGCTTCTATGTGCAAATGCACAATACTATGGACCGTGAAAGAGGTCCTTTTGTTTCCGCGAAGGATACGATGATGGACGATTCGGGCTGGTTCTTTCTACAGGCGTATAACCAATAGAGCAGGGATACCATGATGTTTACGTTTTTATTATGTACTGAGATACATGGTTCTGTTAATTTATGATGCTCCGTCAATGAGGTTATTGGTCGTTCATCACGTGGGATCCCGAACGGAGGCATATAAAGTTTTCCGATCCAGGTTATCTGATGATGGAACCTTTGTGTACATACATACCCTGATGAGCTACCCACCTATTTCCAGTTCGGCCACGTTAACAATGCAGTCCCACGACCAATTTTCTACGTAAACATCCCAAGACGACAAATCGACCACGTCAGTGTACCCATCAGTTCTACAAGGTCTATCAAGACAATCTCCAAATAAAGCTTCTACCCACGGTAAACCCAACGAACGTCCTTTCGCCCTGCAGGATCTTTTGTCAGGCGGTGTCACGGCTTGGCAAGACCCCGGTAATCTATGTTTTGATGCAGCGGGATCTGGGATGGCCGTTTCAGTCGATTGGGACAAGGCAGCCGCCGTCAGGCTCGGAGTTTTATTTTGGAGGGGGAAAATCCTGTTTCGGGGCCGGTAGCGTTGTATTGCCCCGGATTCGGCGGGGTAGGTATGTATGTTTCGATTTAGGGTTTTTTTTGAATAGGAAGGGGGGAGGAGGATGATGAGGCTTTGTGGATTTGGTTGGGTATGGTGGTGTTTGGAGGATACAATGGCCCTGGGAGTAACGTAATCGTGGAAGTCAATGGGTTTAGGACTCTGATTTGTAACAAAATAATCCTCGTTACTGATCCCCAGCTATGCAAATCTAGCATCATCATGATGTCTAGTGTGGGTCTTGTCCCCAATCTACAAACACAAGAATCAATCAACATGGTAACAATAGCGTCATTTCAAGAATTCCGTCATCAAAACTACCAACCAAGTGGAGTCTCACTAACCAATTCGTCCCTGTTCATAGCACTCGTTACGCTCTGCGGAATTCAACAAAAGTTCATCCACGAATTACGCGGCCTTTGATATTTTGAGTTTAGCTTGAATCCTAATACAGGCAACACGATTGTCGGTAACAGGGCTAAAGTAAGGTTAAAATCCCCACAGAGTTCTACGGTAGGGTTTATACAATAGGGTTACCAGAGCACGTCTTATAGAGGGGGTTGTAGATTATTCGTTGGGATTTGGGAGGTAACGTTGTTATCGTAGATGAAGATGGATGAAGCCGTAGTTGGTGTTGGCTGAAGACGGCGCCACATTGGGTGTATTGAGGGGCGGGTGGACGGACGGGTGCTTGGACCGGGGGCCGAGTCTTATACCGAATGGTAGTGAACAATAGTTTGTATGCAAGAATGTGTATGTACATATGTATGTGTGTATGTACATGTATGTATGGATACAACCAACAGAAAATCTGACAATCGGAAGACAAACCGAGGACTTTGATGGGCAGATTCTATGACGATTAAACACACCCTACTCGTGTAATGCACACCCTGCCGAACTTGGGACATTGGCCATATGACCTACCCAACAAGGTAAGTAGGAGGATTTCCGAATTACTACGGTGAACGGGCTGGCGAAGTTTGGAGGGGAATAATTATAGATGAGGAGATGTTTGTAGTGAAGAAGATGGTAGACGTGGATACTATTTGTACAAGTATTGGGGTTTTGCGTCATGATAGTATGGAATGTACTTTTGTGAATGGCCAGATGTGAGTTTGCATGTACATACGTATGTATGTACATATGCATAGATGGAGGCTATTACCTCATGAATTATGTGGTGTGAACCGTCAAAAACTAGTAACCTACGCTCGCGGAGCTTCAGACTAACCCGACATACATACTAGTTTATATACAATGGTAAGTTTACATAAGCAACATCGGAGTTTATATTTTCATGATGTTGAATGACTGCCTAGTATTGTAGATCCGAGTGAGCAAGTATCCATTCCATCACAGCACAGCATGGTCCAGGGCCAGATCATGACGGGACGAAAGGCAAAAGATGCGGAGATTCGTTGTGTTGTGTCGCATTGGTTAAGATGGACAAGAAAGTATTTGTTTGTCTACCAAGTCAATGAGATTCGCATAAACTCGTGGGGAATAGGTGCGGATATCGAATATCAAGAGGTCCTAGAAGATTAACTTGTCGGCTAGGTATAACCGAACCAACAGATTTTATATGTACATGACAACGACATATTGACATGTTGATATCATAGACACTGTTAATACAACACAAGAAAGTCCTATAAACTACACAAGCTGACTATATACAGATTCCTAGGAACAAGACCAAACTATTTCCCTCCGGGCTGGATTAACCACGTTAAGTGGTGATTTGTTAAACAAGTTGTAGTGGCACTTTTGCAAGCATTGTGCATTGTCTTTTTTTTCGTCTTCTTGGAGGCTTGGCTATATGGACGGTAGGTGTGTGCTTAAGTCATGGCACCTTTGTTGTTTAGGCTGGTCGATTAGGTTGTTGAGGGCGGGCGGGTCTTGATTCAACCATGAAGATTGAATAGAATGTGGTTATTTTGAAGAAGATGGGGTTGTTTTCAAACTCTATCATGTTGTCAGTATCTATATTCTTATAGATATATCCAGACAAGTGGTTTATATCTATTCATGAACATACTTTCTCTCGTCATAATAAGGTAACACAACACAAAATCCGCGCATCACAAAAGAAATCCCAAACAAGCCCATCAAAAAGTTCTTTTGTCATCGGTAACTCCACCCAATCTTGTTAGACAACCGCCCCTCCATATAAACGACAAAAAAAGGATAAAAAAAGGTCATCATTTTTTTGTCCCGTTCGCCCTCTTATTCATCAAGCACAACGTCCAACCCGATGCCTAGATTCCTACTTAACAAAGTTCCTTCTAAGCCCGGCTTTTCCATGTCACCCATGAAAGAAAAAAGGGAAAGAAGAAGGAAAAAAGGCAAGAATATTCCCGTTCCTGTAGTTGAGGGTATATTTGTATACATATTTGATATTTTTCATCATGTTCAAATATACATGACATACGTAGACACTTTCCTTTCACATACACATGAGGCTGACGAAAAAACCCGTCTTGTGCATTTTAAACACCGCCTCATCTGACAATGTCTCTAACTTTTGTATACATATTACAAAAATCGTCAGGACCTTTTTCCCATCTTTTCCTTCTTCATTCATGTTGTGTCCTGACTATATGCATATGCTAAGAAAAAAGAGAAGCAAAAAAAAACCTCTAATCCAGGAACTTGGACCCCATTATACACCTCCTATGATGGAATTCCCGCTTTAGCGAATCACACACATGTCTAGTAATACTGTTTCTACTTCCTAATGCATTTGGTCTTTCTTCTTTTTTCCTTCTTTTTTGTTTTCTCGCTTGACAGGCTTGAAGGGAAGGTGCTTTTTTTTCAAAAAAGAAGAAAAAAAGTTCGGGATATTTTATTGTATTTTACTGATTTTTGGATGGAAAAAGAGTTCCTGCTTTTTGAAACTATAGAGTCATCCTGGTCGCTTGNTTCCATGTCACCCATGAAAGAAAAAAGGGAAAGAAGAAGGGAAAAAAAAAGCAAGAATATTTCCGTTCCTGTAGTTGGGGGTATATTTGTATACATGTTTGATATTTTTCATCATGTTCAAATATACATGACATACGTAGACACTTTCCTTTCACATACACATGAGGCTGACGAAAAAAACCCGTCTTGTGCATTTTAAACACCGCCTCATCTGACAATGTCTCTAACTTTTGTATACATATTACAAAAATCGTTAGGACCTTTTTCCCATCTTTTCCTTCTTCATTCATGTTGTGTCCTGACTATATGCATCTGCTAAGAAAAAAAGAGAAGCAAAAAAAAAACCTCCAATCCAGGAACTTGGACCCCATTATACACCTCCTATGATGGAATTCCCGCTTTAGCGAATCACACACATGTCTAGTAATACTGTTTCTACTTCCTAATGCATTTGGTCTTTCTTCTTTTTTCCTTCTTTTTTGTTTTCTCGCTTGACAGGCTTGAAGGGAAGGTGCTTTTTTTCAAAAAAGAAGAAAAAAAGTTCGGGATATTTTATTGTATTTTACTGATTTTTGGATGGAAAAAGAGTTCCTGCTTTTTGAAACTATAGAGTCATCCTGGTCGCTTGCATCTCTCTGTAGTCGTGATTTTTTTTCCTACCGTCTTCCCGGCCGGTTCCTGGATTGATCAAGTCGATTCCATCCTCTCTTTTTCTCATCCTCAGCCTCTTCTTGGCACATCTCGATTTTGAAACTCTTACCTTCTTATTATTCCATTCTCAATCTTGTTTTTGAAACCATCGTCATCATAATCACCCACTGTCTGTTGTTTCCCGTTATTATCCGCCACATCTAAAGTACTATTGTCGCCATTCACCCCGCTATCCACACAAACACTGCTGCTTTCCACCATCAGATTGTCCTTGTTCAATCATCGTCATCAGTCTCTTTGTTCCCTGCACTGGCCATTCAGAAATACTCTCAAACCAACTTACTCCCCGGGAAGCGGAACTTTGTCATCTTCGAACCACCGTAAGAAGCCCGGACTAGCATCAGACTGTGCACATTTGTAACCAACCGACCGCTTCCTCGTCTATCCATCCAGGCACCTTTTCAATTACAAATCTACATTCTCACATACAACAAAGAACATCCCCATCGGCCGTTTCTACTGATTCATACTCTTTCGTGGACTCAACCAAGACTGCGATGCTGTCATTCTTGATTGCCGGCTTGGCTTCGTGCAACCTTGTTTTCTCCGTCGTCGTATAGATTCTCTTTTATCTCGTCCCATCATCTATCATACACACATACAATATCCTTTCTTTACCGTCCGTCCGGCCCGAGCTCTACTGCCGGTCTCTTGTTCATCATCCTAGCTTGAATCAGCGGCCTTCTTAAACTTGCTTGTTCCCCATCTAACTAGAGACACGCCCCAACACACCCCTTTCTCGTGTGGATTCGTCGTCTTTGGTTCGTGGGTCCCCGCTATTGACTATTCTATATATGTCGTCACCCATCCTCATGTATCGCCAGGGTCTATCTGCCTCTTCTGGACCATCGTCCTTTAATTCTATTCCATCATCTTCTCGCCAAGCCTCAGAGTCTTCTTCGTCTACCCATCCACCATTACTAAACCCGAATGATAAATCCTCACCACCTCTGCGCCGACGTCTCTCCATTGAAGAAGACGTCCGTTACCAACAAATCATGACCTCTCCTCGTCGTCTATCACATTCATCACATCCACCACCATATTCTCTGTCACCTACATACAAAGAAGCCATTCGCATGTCAAGTCACTATGACTTCCTCTCCACGCCATACCAAGATCCCCACCAAAGCATCTCTCACAGTCAAATCCGCGGAACCCGCTCAATAGCCGATCTCCGCGCCGACGCCCTCCCCGACATGTCAGCGCCACCACGTCCAAACCGACTTTCACGCGAAGACCTCCCATCATACACATGCAGCGTCGAATGCGAAGGAGTCTTTGAACGGAAAATGGAAATCGAACACGTCACAAAGCGCGCCGAGAATCGTCAATGGCATTCCACATACATCACCTTGGTAGGAACTGCCTTGACAGTATACGCCGCCAAAAAAGATCGTGGTCTGGGAAAGAAGGGTGGTCCGCAGGTTTGTCCTGATAACCCGCCATGGATTAAGCGAGGAAAGATCATTAGGCAGTATAGTTTGATGCATGCAGATGCGGGAATTGCGGCTGATTATGAAAAGTAAGTACGGGATTTTGAAAAATCAACGGTTGATTGGACGGGTTGATGGCTGTGATTTACATGGTCCAGGGCAGTCATGTCAAGCCCACATTCGACTGCAGCCAAGGCTGAAAAGCAATCTTGGCAACGTGGGTGCTACAGCTGACAAGACGACGTCAACCGAACCATGATTCTTGGCAGACATATTCTAACCAGTTAAACCTTCTAGACGCCGCTACGTCATTCGCATCCGCGCCGAAACAGACCAATTCCTAATTTCCTGCATCGAATTGTCAACCTACATTAAATGGCTCAACGCCCTATTCTCCGCCATCGACGTCGCCGCCCCCATTGAAGAACGTGACTTCCCCCGCGATCAAAGTATCCCACGATACCAGAGAATCCGCTGGTTACGTGGAACCATGGCCGACGAATGTCCCGTAGTCCCATCTACCTGTGNCCCACATTCGACTGCAGCCAAGGCTGAAAAGCAATCTTGGCAACGTGGGTGCTACAGCTGACAAGACGACGTCAACCGAACCATGATTCTTGGCAGACATATTCTAACCAGTTAAACCTTTTAGACGCCGCTACGTCATTCGCATCCGCGCCGAAACAGACCAATTCCTAATTTCCTGTATCGAATTGTCAACCTACATTAAATGGCTCAACGCCCTATTCTCCGCCATCGATGTCGCCGCCCCCATTGAAGAACGTGACTTCCCCCGCGATCAAAGTATCCCACGATACCAGAGAATCCGCTGGTTACGTGGAACCATGGCCGACGAATGTCCCGTAGTCCCATCTACCTGTGATTCAACAACCAACGAGACACCCGCGGTAACCGCCCCGCTTAGCAACCCAGCTGAGTTGCGAAACCTTGGGTACTATGAAGATGATCAGACGGTAGCTGCCGATGAAACCGAGGAAGCAGTGGCACTAGCCCAAGGGAAAGTCCCCGAGACATCATCCCCCGCAAGCGACGCCAACCAAGCAAGCGAGACGATCCCCTCGGCCACCTCGCGGCATCACCACCATGCTCCACAAATGCAAGACCCCATTGCCGTTCGTCGCATTTCGCACTCGGAATATCCACATGACGCTGTTGATTATCTCTCGGGCAAATGGGCGCCTTACCATGCGTGGACCGAGGCACACGATCTGTTGTACGCCAAAATGTGTTACTCAGTCTTGATGTTCCGGAGCCCTCGTAAAAGCCAATTCGTCATCTCGGGCGGTACAAAGTGGCAGGTAGATTGGCAAACGGGCAAGATGACCAGAGTGTTACCGCCTGATTATTCGGTAGATCCGGCGACTCCGTGGGAACTTCTTCATACGCAGAATATGCGGAGACGGTGATGTGTAGGTATATTTTCTTTTTTTTCTGTTTGTTTCTTTTGTTGTCTTGGTCGGTGTAGACCGATGATGGGTTTCTCTGCTTCTTTTAGAATTTCTGTATCGTCATGATTTTTTGGGTTTGTTCATTGGGTTGGGTGTTTATCTATTTGATATCTTTCAACTACGTTTTTAGTAGTGGGGGGTTTTCTTTTTCTTTTGTTGAATAGCGAGCGTTGCATTTCTTGGGTGTTGACTCAGTTTCATTTTGACATTATCGTAGCATATAGCTACAAGGCATTTGTGGATATAATAAAGATATTATCTCTCTAAAGGAAGATCCAGTGAATCTCACTATGTTTTGTACTTGATTACGTTGATCCTAGTATATGAACATATCGTCGTTAAAAATCATGGTCCAGTGAATCTCACTATGTTTTGTACTTGATTACGTTGATCTAGTATATGAACATATCGTCATTAAAAATCATAAATCATAAATTAACCCTACACCATCTCCCTCTCCACATCTCTCGCCTCCCTCGCCAACCCTTCAACAACACCCTCCTCCTCGGTAGTTTCCAACAACAAAATAACCCTATCAATATCCTCCAACAACGTATTTATCTGCGCCAACTTCGCCTCTGCCTTCCCTCGATGCTTATCAATCGCCGCGAACCGTCGCTCATTATTCGCCTGCCGATTCTGTAATCGTGCGTTCAACTGAGATCTCTGCTGCGCCAACGGCCTTGAGATATGTGCTTGGACGATGGCCGAGGCGGGTAGTTTATGTGGACTAAACAAGTTAACAAGATTTCTCTAATCCGCACTCTATAAATACTCACGGAACAGGAACCGCATCCCCAGCAACCCTCCTCGTCGCCGCCCCCGCCGCCAACACCTCAAACTCATTCAACTTCACAACCACCATTCTC
Organism: Huntiella omanensis; assembly: GCA_000833645.1. Lineage (NCBI taxonomy): Eukaryota > Fungi > Ascomycota > Sordariomycetes > Microascales > Ceratocystidaceae > Huntiella > Huntiella omanensis. Next base: position 38,640 of record JSUI01006331.1, read on the forward strand.
GCCAACACAATCCTCTCCAACTCACGATGACACCGCTCTTCCAGTCGCGACACCATAGTCTTGCGAATGTTCTGTAGGAGTTCGGGCGATTTGCGAGCAATCGTGGGGTAGCACGAGGCAAAGTTCTCCCAGCTTAGTTTGTTAAGGGTGTGTCGGAGGGATTGGGCGAAGATTTCTTGGATGCGGGTTGCGCGGGGCCCGGGGGCTGGTTGTTCTTGTTGTTCTGGCGGGGCGGTAGGAGGAGGAGGGGATTCCGTGGGCGGTGGAGGGTCGTTCGTGGGTTGCGGGTCGCTCATTTTAGTGGGGGGTGTGGTATCTCGTTGACTTGGGAAAAAATAAAGTAGGCTTCAAATTTCGTGGAAATCGGGGTCGTTGATGAAGTGAGGTTACCTCAAATCTTGTGAAACGCGCCGCCGCTTGTTGACGCGCAGGGTATATTACTAGGGTATCCACGTGATATAGGGTTAAGCTCCGAGACCACCGTTGGATGACACAGGTTGATGGAAGATTAAAGTGAATCAGAGAAGAGTATTGGTAAAGTCTCCAGGCTGATGGAGAACCTCACTAAACCCCTCGCCATGCACTGGTAGCCCCGTCTAAATCTGTAGTCCTATCAGTCTCTCCATCCGTATCAAGCAAGTCCCCACCCTCAGCCCTGTTTAAACCGGGGGGTAATTACACAGAGCACCGGCGTCCATGGNCACAATCCTCTCCAACTCACGATGACACCGCTCTTCCAGTCGCGACACCATAGTCTTGCGAATGTTCTGCAGGAGTTCGGGCGATTTACGAGCAATCGTGGGGTAGCAGGAGGCAAAGTTCTCCCAGCTTAGTTTGTTAAGGGTGTGGCGGAGGGATTGGGCGAAGATTTCTTGGATGCGGGTTGCGCGGGGGCCGGGGGCTGGTTGTTCTTGTTGTTCTGGCGGAGCGGTAGAAGGAGGAGGAGGGGATTCCGTGGGCGGTGGAGGGTCGTTCGCGGGTTGTGGGTCGCTCATTTTGGTGGGTGGTGTGGTATCTCGTTGACTTGGGAAAAATAAAGTAGACTTCAAATTTCGTGGAAATCGGAGTCGTTGATGAAGTGAGGTTACCTCAAATCTTGTGAAACGCGCCGCCGCCTGTTGACGCGCAGGGTATATCACTAGGGTATCCACGTGATATAGGGTTAAGTTCCGAGACCACCGTTGGATGACACTGGTTGATGGAAGATTAAAGTGAATCAGAGAAGAGTATTGGAAAAGTCTCCAGGCTGATGGAGAACCTCACTGAACCCCTCGCCATGCACTGGTAGCCCCGTCTAAATCTGTAGTCCTATCAGTCTCTCCATCCGTATCAAGCAAGTCCCCACCCTCAGCCCTGTTTAAACCGGGGGGTAATTACACAGAGCACCGGCGTCCATGGATAACTTGGTAACGAGAAGAATCGTAATCCTTCTACATACATACCTGGCTAACCCACGTAACACCATTTCATAATTCTTTTAACCATGATGTCGATGAGATATATACGAGCCCCTTCGTCATGGCGGTATATCCGGGTCCCATGTCCACCCGGTCCCCGATACACCTCGTCTTTCCGCCGGCACGGGAAAGCAGTGGAACCGCCGCCATCAGAAGACCCAAAGGAGAAACCTAACGACTCCCCATCTGAGATTCCCACCCCCCAAAATACAGACCTCCCACTCCCCCCAACCAGTATCGCCAATCTATCCCTC
>JSUI01006332.1:0-40417 GCA_000833645.1 Huntiella omanensis
AATCCGGTTACCAATCCGACGCCCAGCCGTTTTGGGCAAGGAAATCTTCACATGCCTCACGAAGGGCAAGGTTGGGACGGAGGTCCGCGACAGTCATGGGTTCGCGGGATATTGGGTCGAGTTGTTGGTTTTGGAGATGGGCAGTTATGGAGGAGCGTTCGTATGAAGTGCCGCTTTTAGTCTGGGTTTGTTAGTTTAGATTTTTTTGGTGGTGGAGGGTTATAGAGGGTATAATGTACTTACGATTACAGGGTCTGTCATGACCTCGTAGGAAATATCATCCAAGGCCCAATCTGGGACTTCTCGTTTCCGATCTTCTGGTTTTCTGGCACGCTCAAAAACTTCCTTCAACAGGGCCATTTGCTCTGCTCTGAATTCCTCTCCCGAGTCTTTCAAAGAGCCCATGTAAGCTTCCATGACAGCCTCTTCTAGTTCGCTGTACTGAGTTTCTCTATTGGCTTCATTACGATCCCAGCATGCCTTCCTACTTTNTTTTGGTGGTGGAGGGTTATAGAGGGTATAATGTACTTACGATTACAGGGTCTGTCATGACCTCGTAGGAAATATCATCCAAGGCCCAATCTGGGACTTCTCGTTTCCGATCTTCTGGTTTTCTAGCACGCTCAAAAACTTCCTTCAAGAGAGCCATTTGCTCTGCTCTGAATTCCTCTCCCGAGTCTTTCAAAGAGCCCATGTAAGCTTCCATGACAGCCTCTTCTAGTTCGCTGTACTGAGTTTCTCTATTGGCTTCATTACGATCCCAGCATGCCTTCCTACTTTTCAAAATCAGTTCATTGACGGAAGGTAAACTCTTCCATTCCTTCAACTCATTACACAACCTCTGTGCAATTTTGGAGTTCTTGTAGGCACCGTCATAGTCCTTGAGGGCAAAAAGAGCCTTGGACATGTTGAAATAGGGCTTGACGGCTTGAGGGTGGAGAGCGATAGACTGTTCACAATCAGAGATGACATCTTCGAATTTCTCTTCCATCATGAGAGCCATGGCACGGTTTGAATAGAGTACTGCATTTTTCGAGTCAAGGAGGATACTGAAGCGTGGCAGGTTAGATGAAGTACAAGACCAGAACTAGAACGACAAACGTACGCGCGGGTATAGTAAGAATAGGCCTCTTCCCATTGTTTAAGCTTGAAGCAATCATTGCCCTTGGCCTTCAGCTTCAGAGCTCCTTCCGGGTCATGAACCATTTTGCCGGTGAATCGAGGGATCCGGGTGTGACACGGGATGGGTTGATAGACAGGGTAGGCTCGATGGAGTCCAGGAAGGGAGAAGAGAGGAAGAGGAGGCTTATTAGTGTTAGGGTTGGACCTCCGGGACTTTGGTTAATGAGACGTCTATGTGTAATGCCGGCTGTTTTCGGATGNAGACCAGAACTAGAACGACAAACGTACGCGCGGGTATAGTAAGAATAGGCCTCTTCCCATTGCTTAAGCTTGAAGCAATCATTGCCCTTGGCCTTCAGCTTCAAAGCTCCTTCCGGGTCATACACCATTTTGCCGGTGAATCGAGGGATACGGGTGTGACACGGGATGGGTTGATAGACAGGGTAGGCTCGATGGAGTCCAGGAAGGGAGAAGAGAGGAAGAGGAGGCTTATTAGTGTTAGGGTTGGACCTCCGGGACTTTGGTTAATGAGACGTCTATGTGTAATGCCGGCTGTTTTCGGATGCTTCTATGTTCCGGATGGGACAGAACGGAACAAGCTGGCTGGTTGGCTGGGTGGTTGGTTGGTTGGCCAGTCGGAAGCTTTGATATTAGGTGTAAGTCGTAAGACAAGCGGGGATATTAGGTATAGTGACAAGCAAAGGAATTAGAAGCAAGACAAATCAATCTACTTGATGGGACAAGACAAAGACTTTGGGATTCTATCTTATAAAGACAGCCTGTGGATTATTTAGTGCGTCGGCTTTGTCAGCTCGTTTGTCTTCTTCCACGAAGCAAATGCCAATCGCATGTCATCCGAGAAGATTCCAGAACGCATGTGGGGCGGGGTGATTACGTATGGGGTTAATGCGAATATTAGGGTTATATATCTGGTGCGGGGAGTGATGACTTTGGAGATATTACGACGATGTACCACATTGGAGGAGGACATTAGTTTTCAGTGAAAGTCATTTGTGATGAGAACTATTGTAATGGATGGGTAGTACTACGAAGGAAGTACGAAAAGCGCCATAACCCAGCCGACGGAAGCGGCTTAAACGACCTCGGTGTGTGGTGAAACATCATCGGATTATGGCGGTTATGATGGAGACTCGGGGAGACCGATTTAAGGCGTAAATACCCCATACCCACGGCGTCACGGCCACAAGAAACGAGGCTTGAAAAAGACATGGATTGAAAAGAAATCCCCTGGATATCGTGCGTCGGCCCCTGATGCGAGGTATGTGTGTATACATAGATACATCGTGAATACCGGGGTTCAAGTCTGGGGTATTTACGGGGTCGGTATTTAGATGGCTGGCGGGATGTAATACCCACTGCGGGATTGGACAGATTGGATAGACGGGCAAATGGATGGATTTGTTTGGTGATACATATGTACATGGCTGTGACTTGGATTGACTGAGGCTTCATGCATGCTGCGATTGTCTTGTAAGTACCTGATGGGGGTAAAAGGGGACATTCGGTGTTTCAATGACTATGGAGGTCGGTAGGTCGGTATGTATCGGTGCGACGGATTGTCAGATTCATGTAAACAGGTCTATTAATCACATGTGTGTAGATTATAAAAGACCAGGGTCCATACCAACATACAAACACACATAAAGCAGTTAGATCCCGTGATCACTCATGTGTATCGTCCCTTTGAACAATTAAACTCCGTTCATCATTCCTACTCTATATATATTCCCGACAAACTCACCACAATCCGGTGACCATTCTTCCATTCCCGTCAAATTCCGCATTAACCCATCTCGCCACCGCATATAAGCCCACCAATAAAGGCCACCCACCAACTCAGCCGTCCACACCCAAAGAAGAAGAAAAAAAAGTCTAATCTGTGCGATAATTCCCGTCCATCGCCCAAGAGGATTTCGTGGATTCTTTCTTTTCGTTTCTTCATTCAAACAATCTTCTTTTCAACATAGAGCCTCACCAAACAACGCCATTTTCATCACATCCGTCGATTTGCTTTTTTGTCTTCTCATTGTACAGAACTCTATCCGTCCCTGCAAAATAGACTTCCGTGCAAGATCAATTCTAGTACATACATACCCCAGATTTCCAAAACCTTGGGTCTCTTTGTCCCTATGTCCCTACAACCATATTAACTGTAACCTCCGAAATCCGTCCGTCCGTCCGTCCACAATAACCTACTCATTACCCGACTCCAATCTCACCACACCCCAAAAACCCAAAATTCTATAAATTACCCAAACGACGTCAAAAGCGGGGTCCTGCCCATTATCGCGCATTCCCCACATTCAACGACATCACTTACTTTACTTTAACTTCCTTCCTTCCTTCACTCACCAAATGACGCGTCAATCATCGCCTTCGCCTTCGCCGTCTCCCTCACCCTACCACACCCGCGACATAATATTTTCGCTCCCGTCGCAAAAGTCGCGTGCACAAGCTACCACCGACGCAACAATGTCTACACAGCGCCCATTCTTTCTCACATCGCTATTTTCCGCACTTAGAGCGACGCAGAATACGGCGATAGCACAGGCCAAACATACGCCTTATCAATCAGCTTCGTCGACTCCACCGCAACAACAGGGTCAAAGTACCCAAGGACAAGGACAGACTCAAGGACAGAATGCAACCCCGATATCTCAAAGTCAAAATATGCGCACAAATCAGTCTTCGCCATTACCCATTCCTACGGCGACTACTACGATAAAATACACACATACAACTCATGCACAGCGTCGTGGGAGTAACTCCTCATCCGAAGGGTTCCGTGATGTCCTTGGGGCAGATCCGTGGTATGTTGGCGGTGTTACTGCCCGAGGAGAGGAACAGTACTTTAAGTTGGGAGTCATTAGAAGGGTGAGGAGTAACGACGGCTTGAGTTTAGATCGCTTGAGTCTGTAAGGATGAGATGGTGTATCTATGTATGATTTTGGAAGATTTCCGCTCTTTATGTTTATGACCTTGTTAATATACTGTTTTCACGATTTACATTGGGTTGGGCTGAGCGACCACCCACATATGTACAGTTTCATGTGCAAATTTTCATGGTCTGGTGACGAACCAATCATGTGGAATCTATTCGTTTCAAAGACTTCCGGGTGCATCTTTGGCTGCTTGTGGCGTCTTGTGGCGCATGTATATAATATGTCCAATTGTAAATCAAGGGATATCAACAACCCTAATCTATCTACCACATGAATCTCTGTAAGACGCCGTTCTCAAGGATTTGTCCATCTTCGTCTTTCCAGACGTAGCCTTTAGTTATGAAGATTGACATGGTGAGAAGGTTGAATAAGAGGGACCAAATCGTCTCGATTGGTAGACGAAGATCCATGTTAGAGCATAAGGGCAGTTTGCAAAGGAAAGAGAATGGGGTGTTAGAGAGTCTTGATAGAGACCATGATGCGACGAGAAGACGCCAGATGACCCAGGGAAGGATAAAATAACGGGGTTCAACTAGAGGAGCCGTCATAAGCGAGAGAGTTGTTGATAAAAGGAAGAAAGTTGCCGTGGTCGTGGGTATTGTCAAGGAGGAGGGAGTCACTGAAGACTTGGGTAGTTCGGCTTGGACTGAAAGAATAGGGTGGTTTGAAGAGGGGATCGGGTCTGTCGATGGGGTTGAGACAGAAGAACCAGTTGCCCAGAGAGACGACAATGAGAGAACTCGGAAAATAGTGTAAGGAGCTACCAAGGCCAGACGGATGCTCTGAGACCGAAGAATAGTATATCGGAATACATAGAACATGTAATGTCTATTATCCGCCAGTGTAAACGGATGGATAATGGTGTTGAACTTGACAATCGCCGCAGAAACCACCACCGTAGCAAGCAAATATGGGACGTAATAAACCCTCTTTGTCAAGAAGACTCTCACCAAATGAAGTCCCCAAGAGTCTGTCTTCAAAGTCTCAACTACAAACAATCCCTTCAACATTCTCGGAAGAGCCAACAGCGAGCTCACCGTCGAAAGGACCGCAGGAATCATGACAGGCCAACTAAACAGTGCAAATAAAGGCCAGATATAAAGCAACTGAGCGAGATGAATAGTAGCTACATGGTTCGCCTTATCTCCAAGCACGACACCACCGTTGATGAAGACGAATAGTCCGAAGAGAGACATGGTGGTTATATGCGGCCATACCTGCTTTAGCACGGGAAGAGGGTTATGTAAAGTGGCGATGACAATGGAGAATAGAGAAAAGACAATGTCCTCTGGCCAAGCGTGGGAAACGGGCGGGTCATGGATGATACCGGCAGCCGAACGTTGGTAGAACGCTACAGCCTTTGATAAGAGGGTTTCCTGGGCTAACTTTGTAGTTTCCGCTGTTTTCTCAACACGTACGCTCTTCAAGGCATGAACAGCCTCAACACCACCCATGAAAACGACCACCCAAAACACATTCGTCTGTCTCATCCCCAACGACAAAACACCCACCAAAACAACCCCCAAATCACTTCTCAGACTACGTCCCTTCTCCATACGTCCAAGACTGACCAACAACGCCAAAAGAACCGATACCGTAGAAACAACATCCGTGTAGTACAGTCCGGAGAAGAAGAATAAAACCGGGAACAAAGCGACATTGAAGCCAGTCCACACGGCATATGTACTTTTCTCGGAAGACACACCAGATTCCCGGGCAAGAATGTTCTCGATCCGTTGACGACAGAGGGTGGCGAGAAGGGTGACGAGAGAAATCATCCATGCGTTGAAAGAGCGGAGCTGGATTACAGAGCAGGTAGACCCGGGAAGTAGACGGAGCCAGCTGAATAGGATACTTAGGAAGTATAGACCTGGTGGCGTGGTGATTTTTGAGTCCCATTCCATCGACCCAGCACAATAGGTTTGTGCCTGTGGGATATGGAAGAATTCATCCTACACAATTGGTTAATATATACCATCAATCAGAAGATAGAAACATACGAGATATGGTTCGGGAACATTGATAGAGACAATACACAACCAGAGCCAGCTGAGTGTGAAGGTCACGAGTGGTAAAGCGAAATTACGCGTTATCAGTCCATTTGAGATGGGTAGAAACCGGTCGATTATAAGAAGACTGGCGCCGGACGTTAAAACCGGGGCGGCAAGCAACACCAGCGAAGCGGGTGGTAGTTGGGACATCGTGGACACGGTGGTCACTATGGTGAGCACATGAACATGTGTTTTCAGAACCCGGCAACAAAGTGAAACAAAATGAAAAAAAATCACGGAATATAAAAAACACAGTTACATATGAATAAACATCACACTGTCGACATCATCACGTCCACACATTTAACATGTAACATCCAAACAGGAAATGACACGTCCACCAATCACATCCCCGTATTCTCACCATTCGTCGCATCCTCACAGGGGTCACTTTATTTGTGGGTTAAACCCTTGTATTAATCACTATCAACTACAACTTGGATGGCCGTTTTTTCGCTTCGTAAAGCTTCACTTCATATCCTTCAGGTTCCTTTTCACGCATGATCCGTCGGAGGATCTTTCCACTGGGACTCTTTGGGATAGCCTTAACAAATACAAGACCACCCACAAGCCATTTGTATCTAGCTGTAGCCTTTTCCACAAGGACCTTGAGTTCCATTGCAAGAGTTTGCATCTCCGCCTCAGAGAGCGTACCAACGGGGACGACGAAGGCACGGGGGCATTCTGTGGCCTCAGATTCATTGTAGACCCCAATGACACCTGCATCCGCAACCTTTTCAGAGGAACAAAGCAATGCCTCCAGTTCTGCAGGAGCAACTTGGAAGGCACGTACTTTAATCAGTTCCTTGATACGATCTGTGATGCGTAGGTATCCCCCAGCATCAATTGTGCCCACATCTCCTGTCTTGAGCCACCCATCAGGAGTAAGTGTGTTCGTAGTTGGGCTCATGTCCATCTTTGCCCCCGGCTTTAACCCACCAATGGGCAAATATGCAGACATCAGCTCAGGACTCTTAATAAGGATCTCCCCGGGCTCATTAACACCCGCCGGAATAATCCGTCCTTGATAATCCTGGTCTGGCTTAGCCACCATCAACATGACGCCGTGATGTGGCCGCCCGGAATTTCCAGCTTGGAACTTCAAATCCGTCTCCTTGAGGCCGTGCTGGGAAGAAATCGAGCAGGCCTCCGACATGCCATAACCCAGGCGAAGACGGAACCCCAGACGTGAGTAAATCTGCTCAATGATCGAGTGACCGAGGGGGGCTCCGCCAGTTAAGGCAGCAGTGACTGACGCAAAGGCGTTTGTCATGATGTACTTATCCACGAGGGGTGACTTGAGAAGCATCACGGCGACAGGGGGTGCCATGTGGAGATAGGTGATCTTATGACGCGGAATGGCCATCAACATGTCGGGAAAACTGAACGAGTTCATGACATATACTGTTGAACCTGTTGAGATGGCCAGCAGGAATATGGTCATTAGACCAAAAACGTGATAGAACGGGATGTAGCCAAGCCATCTTTGCTGTTGGCCTAGGTAATAGTCAGAGTCGTACCACAGAGAAGATTGCGAGTAGTTCAAGGCCCGGTGGCTCAGAAGGACACCCTTGGAACGGCCCGAGGTTCCTGAGGACCAGAGGATGACTGCTGTGCGGGAGGCCCAAGCTTCCTTCTGAACGAGCGTGGAGTTGAAGCGAGGTGTATCCCCATGCTCGAGAAGAGTACTCCAGTCTTTCGTCCCAGAGGGACTAGCACACCGGGTCGCAGCAACCTCCGGGAAACGATCGTTAGGGACATTCACAGTGAACCTATTGATGTTTTCGAAATACGCTTTGTCGTCCTGCATGCCTAGGGCCTTCTCCATCTCTGCCCATCCCGTAGTTGTGGTGATGACCACCCTAGGTCGTGAGTTCTCTAAAATCCAGGCCAACTCCTCAGCCTTTAACGCTGGAGAAACCAAGGTTGCTGTCAACCCAGCGGCAAACACACCAAGAATAAGTGGGGCCATGGGCAAGCAGTTGGGGAGTTGGACAAGCACGACGGGCGAGATGGTTGGGGATGGACATGTGGGTGTGGCGGGGAGGACAATAGTGTCATTGAAGTGCAGGCCGAGAGATTCGAGACCAGCGGCGACGCTCAGTGAGGCGCGGTGAACTTGAGAGTACGTCAAGGGACGGTCTATATATGTTAGCTTCGATGCCGATAGAGATAAATCATTGGATTACTCACTGGTTTTGTAGTCAACAAAGACGGGGTGTTCATCGGGGAAAGGCTTGACACATTGTGTAGGCGTCAAGTATTCCGCTTCTTTGCAAAAAGGCTTCCGAAAGACGAAATCAAACAAGCTCTCGTCTGATACATCAGTGCCGCAAACACCGGAGATAGCTACTCCGGAACGGAAATCCTTCTCTGGTGTAGTCATTTTGATGATATCGTAACGGTGGATGTTAAGGAAGAAGAACCACAAGTCTCAAGGAGAGTCAACCGTGAAAAATATAAATGACAGTCACAGCCTCTACACAAACAGACAGTGACTACCGTCATATATAATTCCCGTTTAATATTCAACGGCCATAGCTCCTTCCTTTTCTTTTTCAACTTATTCTATGCAGCAAGGCCCCACGCAGACCGGACCGTAGATCCTTGGTGCAGATGGACAGACCGATTTGAGAATGTACATAGATATGGATGACGCTGGGATTCTGGAAGGCACAACAGGATACAAAGGGATAGCATTGTGGGGGTGTTTGTTTCAAAAAGCTTGTTTTCAGTCAAGAGTTACGCATGTATGGACATGCTCATGGTATCTATGTGTTCTCAAGTCACGATATTCGCCAATACCCATGACAAGGAACAGGGTGTATCGATCCACTAGGATCCAACTGAGTCAATCCAACAAACCGCTCGTTGGGAAAATTGATCTTGCGGATTCCACACTGGACGAACTGGTTACGGGAAGCCTTCTGGGTAATGCTGTCCCGACAATATCTACCGATTATGGCTTGTTGTTGGTCGTTCGTGACTCTCGAGCAAAAATGCCTGTGCCCCTGTATCCTTTATGCCGTTGATAAGAGCTGTGGGATACAGGGGGCAACGGCAAGGTGAGGCGGGTTCGGCAGTTATCAAAGATGTCGGCAAGTATGTATACGTACATGCACATAGTACTGGTGGGAAAGTTCATGTTGGATATATCTAGATACATGCATACATTGGTCACGTTTCGTCACCCTATCAATCCAGCACGGAACAGCCAAATAATCTAAAGGTTTTATACAAAAAAAAAAACTACAGCCAACCAACTCCCAAAGAAATCCAACATTTAGAAAGGCTACAGGAGAGTTAACATACATGTTTCCACTCTCTTCATGGAAGAAACTTACGTTGTCAGCGGGGTGGATGGTCTTGCCAAAGGCGGAGCCAATGAAAGGAATCTTCTTCAGGACATCATCCTGGAGACGGGGAATACCCGAGGCGTAGAAGAGAACGGCAACGATGGCAGGGGCGCCGTACAAGGCCGAGCGGAAGGTGCTATGGCGGGTTAGATAATAACGAAAATTGTCGGAGAAGAAGATATACGTACACACGAGTCCACTGGGTGATGTTCATGCCCAGGAGGGAGGGCTGGAACTTGTACCTGGGTGGTGTTAGGACGGGTTCGGAACATATAGCGGCGTTGAAATATCATGGGGCGTCGGGTGTTGTAGACGGGTAGCGAACCGGCCGGGCCGGGGTGCCTGAAATCCGGGGCGCCGAGGTCGATTTGGGGGGTTCGTTGTGATGTTGTTTCGGGACGTACTTGGGAGCATAAGCACTGCGGAAAGCAGTTCTCGCGGCGTGAGTCTATAACCGTTAGTTCCAGTTCATCAACAAAAGACCCGATCCATCCATGGTAACCTCAAATCGTACTGTCCTCTGTACGTCCGCCAATCCCGCCTTTCACTTCCCCCGCTGGATGTCGCCAAATTAAACCTCCTAAGAGCCACAAAAACACCAAGTACTTACAGCAAACATTGTGAATAATTCAAACAACCGGTATCGCGAAATAACAACAATTGACAGAGTCGTCAAATGGAATTTCCTTGGGATCCGGGCACTGTTCGGTATGATCGCGATTTTCGGTGACTAAGCGGCACGTGACCTAAAGAGCCAAAGTGAATTTTGGGGGATTTTGATGGGGGAAAAGAGATAGAAGGAGGACAATTGGATTGGGTAACACTCTGACAGCAGCATAAACTCTTTGCCACTTGTTTGCGACAACAAATCACTCCGTTTTCCGTCCCGCCGTCCTCCTCATGCCAAAAGCTTCATTTCCGGAGTTATAAATACCGCCACCTAATTGGTCGCTTTGTCATCCAATTAGAACTACCCTTCCGCCCCACTATGTTTCCCAATTGGGAAGACAAACTCAGCCTTGCACATCCATCATGACATCAGCGGGAATCTCAGCCTTGTGATTTTTCTTGCGATTCATCACTACGAAGGTCGCATTGGCAAAATGGAAAAAGTAATTGATGTGCATTTCGATAGGTTGGAGAAGGCGCTACAAAACTTGATCGACTCGGTCAGCAAGTACCATCCAATTGTCCAACAGGCGGTGGACTTGGAAGTGGCGGATCGGGAAATGATGAAAGGGATTGAGCAGGGTGAGTTCATTTTATAGCTTGGTGATGTATGGAACTAACGAGTAGCAGTTCAAACACACCAAGCCAACTACATCCGTCTACAATCACTCCGCGCAGCCTCCGCCGCCCTCGATAACCAGATCCACACCACGATCACGACCCTTTCGCATACCCGTCGCGATCTCTCAAGCACACAGACCGTTCAATTCCCCGCTACCGAGCCTTACCACTTCACATACACCGATCTTCTAACCTACGCGCGGCGAATTTCCAAAACCACCCTGCCCTCTGCAATCGGCACGACTCTTGCTACCCCGCTCACACCCGACCCAAACGCTCCCACAGCGGACGCCGGCACCCCCACGCCAGTAGCTGGTACGACGCAAAATATGCCGAACAACGGGGCACTGCCTACTCCCAACCAGTCTGGAGTGCATGGGGAGAATGGTGCGACAGCGTCGTTTACGGGGTTACCTTTGGACATCACAACGCATATTAACCCACTTTCCAACGTGGGCTTTATCCCTTGGCCGGTGGAAGAGCAGATTCGTAGTGGAGCGTTGGCGAATACCCAAGCTATGATCAATGAAGGAATTGACCCTGTAGGTTACGACCCTGTGGCCGTAGAGGCACAGAAGAAGAAGGAGGCGGAGGAGAAGGCGGCTAAGGAAGAGAAGGAACGTCTTGAACGCGAGCAGAGAGATCGGGAGTTGAGAGAACAGAGAGAACGGATGAGAGAGATGGAACAGAGAGAGTACAATGGGGGTGGACAAAGTAGTCCAGTGGAGAAGAAGCAGTTTCACTTCTTTAGCATGGATGATGAAGATGACTCCGAGTAAAGAGGTTTATATTCTATTTAGATTGGGACTATGGTCCGACAAATACACAGAGACTTTAATCAATCTTCAGAGACGAGTAAATCTTGTTAATGAACAGCCAGCTAGAGAAGTAGCCGATAGTACCTGGGATGTGTTAGTCTGTGTACAACGTTGTAATGAGACGATAGAGAAAACTTACCAGCCAGCACGGTGAACATCAACGAAGCAAGAGCACTGTATCCAATGTACAGCATGAAACCTGCGATACTGCTTACATGGACTTTACTAACGAGGTACAAAAGGCAGTAAACAAAGATGTAGACACCCATGGAACCGGCACCAAGGAAGGCCCTCCATTGCCAGTTATAGTTCTCTGCACAAAGCACAAAGTAAACCATCAAGACGGTAGCAGCCGCACAAGTGATAATCATGAGAACGTAGCAAAGGAAGAGGAATCCAAACATGTAGTAAATCCGGCTGAACCAAATAGAACTCATGATGAAGAAAAGCTCCACGAGGATAGCTCCGAAAGGAAGAAGGCCCGTCATTAGCATGCTAGGAATGGGCTGAAGGTAGAATGTGGCAGTGGGGATTTGTCTGGGGATCTGGTTCGTCCGGACGGGTGGCTCATATGGGGCTGCACGGAAACCAAGCATGGAACCGACTACGGAGAGGGGAATGGAAATGATGAACCAGATGGCGATCAAGACCAACATTGTGGAGAATGGAACAGCACCCGATGAGGATGAAGCCCAGAGGAAAAGGTCCATGAGGAAGAAGGCAGAGAATACAACGCCAGGAACAAGAAGAGGTGTAAGCGCAATGTTCAACTTCCACTGGTCCCCGTGCCACGCCTTGTAAGTCCGCGCAGAAACATAACCGCCGACAGAACCAAGAATCGTGTAGAGCAAGATCATCACGGTACCGAGAGACCCACGGTTGGAGGGGGAGAGAAAACCGAGGAGAGCAAAAACCATGGTGACGCCTGTCATAACGAAAAGCTGTGCGCCAGAACCGACCAGAACAGAGAGAAGCATGGGCCGGGAAGGAGGACGGAAGACATCACCGTGGACGAGCTTCCAGCCAGAATCTTCTTGCACGCCATCTTCCAGGGAGGTCGGGTCACCGAAGTCGTCGAGGGCGATCTGGTCCAGACGGTTGTACCGGGCAATATCCTTACGAAGCGTCCGAACCAGAATCGATACCACGGTCATTACAAGAATCACCACGATGATGGCAATATCAATCAGCCAGAACCAGTGGATCTTGGGGTCGAATACGTGCAAGTACTTGTCCCAACGGGTGGCCCAGGCAGTAGGCGATTTCACCCATGTCACGCTGTACGACCACTTCACTTCGATCTCGTTGGTGGGGGTGTCATTGATATAGACGGGATCGTGCTCGGCTTTGCAGTCCACTTGGTCTTCATAATGGCGAGAAGATGGGCGGACTGTGACACCGACAACGCGGAGTTCTTGTGGGTTGTTGGCGACTTGATGGTATTCAACGATGATGTCGTAGTGGTTTGAAAGGATCCGTTGGCCGGCCTCAAGGACGTCACCAAGGTAGAAACCAGGACTGTAGTAGGTTTCGCCATTGGCGGATTGGACTTCCTGAGCGGCGGGGAGACTATCCACCAGCCAGTTCAGTGAATAGCCCTGTTTGATCTTGTGAGCGAGGAACTTTTGATGGTCGATGCTATACTTTGTTGCACACAGAGCCTTGCAAGACTCATCTTTCCCCATTGTCAATTCGAATGGGGAGTTCTTGATGCGATCACCCAGGAGAATCGAACCAAGACTCTCTGGCACATCTTTAATGCCATCTGGCGGCGTGCAGAAGCCGAAGCCGGGGGCATAGTAATCGTAGGAAATGACGGCGTGTAACTGGCTATCAGTCTCGGCGGCGGAAGGCGTAATAGAGTTGACGTAAAGTGGAACAGAGTCGCCGGGTTTGTAGCTGTTCGGGGCGACACCAGGAAGGTAGAAGGCGGACACGGAGGATGTGGCGGCTATTGATGCCGCTACTGCGCGAAGAGACAAGCGCATTGTGGCGGCTGTTTCGGATGGGACTCCGGATGCGGATGGACGGGGTAATTTAGAATTGGGAGACAAGAAAGAAAGAAACAGAGTTCAGACGACCAGCGGGTGAACTATGAGAGCGACCGGTCCGGTATGGGACGGTTATTTCGGGCGCGATGACGTGGACTGGTGTATTGATTACAGCTTGCTTCTTCCACTTATTGAGATGTTGTAATAAAGGCGACCATAGCTTGTTTGCTGCTTTGGGAAGTCTGGCGGGGCGCAGCTGGCAGCTGGCAGGGTGTGTCAAAGACAGTCGACAGGGGTATGTAAGAAGGATGGAAGGATGGAAACATAGATCCACTTTATTTTGTTATCTTATCGGCACTAAAAAAACTTGGATCGCTTTGGTGATGATGTTTTGCGCTGCGAATTACTGGTGAAGATACTATTGGACATCATCAACGCACCCGTCAACATGGTCGACGCAACACTTCCAGAGCTCCTGACGCAGCTCACCGCCTCTCTCAAGACGGCCAACGCCATTGGCCCTACAGTCGCCAAAGTATCGCATAACCCCGCCGGCATTTCTCTTCTCGACACTAAAAATGAGCTCCTCCTTTCATACCTCCAGCACCTGGTTTTTCTTATTCTCGTAAAGACTCGGGCGACCCGCGCCGCCAGACAGTCCGGTCAGCCCCTTTCTAGAGCGCAGGCGGCTACGGCTGCGATTGTCGGGAAGTTGGTGGAGTTGAGATTATTCCTGGATAAGGGTGTTAGACCGCTGGAGGACAAATTGAGATATCAGGTGGACAAGGTTCTCAGAGCGGCGGCCGCAGCTGAGGCCGATGAGGTGGAGGTTTCGGGGCCTAAGGCTTTGCCTGTGGCGAATGCGGAGGTTTCCGATAGTGGGGAGGACGATGAGGAGGCGGAGGACAGCGGGGAGGAAAGTGAAGTTGGTTCGGGAGTTGATGAGCCTAACTCTATCTTGGCGCCGAGATTGGGGGCCTTCGTGAGACAGACCAGAACGCAGCAGCGTGATGCTAGGGAGAAGAAGGGATCTACGACTGCAGAGGAGAAACCTGAGATCTACAAGCCATCCAAGACTCGCCGTGTCCTCATGCCCGAAGATGATAAACGTCCCAAGGCCGTCCGTCGCCCTCACAGATCTCGCACCATGGACGAATACCTCCAAGACGAATACAGCACTGCACCATCTGTCATGCCATCCATCGGAACCAACATCCAGAACCGCGGCCGTAGCATGAAGACGGAATCGGAGAGACGGAAGGAGGATGAACGGAGGGAATGGGAAGAAACAAATTACAAGCGTCTTCCAAGTGAGAGCAAGAAGCAGAAGCGGGAGAGAGCGCGTGCAGAGGGCCGGAGTGGTGGTATGACATTCGGTGGTGAAGAGTTTAGAGAGCTGGGTGATGGTGCTGAGAGAGTCTCGCGGATGACGAGAAGAGGGGATGGAGGCACAAGAGGGTTGTTGGAGAAGAGTCGGAAGAGAGGCCGGGAAACCGGAGGTCGGGAAATGGGAGAGAAATTTACCAAGAGGTTGAGAACCGTCGAGGGCGGCAGACAACGGAGATAGATTACGGCGTATATAGGATTTGTTTAAGGTATGGATACTTTTTGTTTGATTCATATTGGTCACGTGACTATGTACTACAGGCGGCATTGAAGATGTGGGGATGTTATCGAGTAATGGAAACTAAAGGCGTCACTTGTTATCAAGTTAAAACCATAGAAAAAGGGATAGTGGATGTGAGAGAAAAAAGAAGATGGTACGTTTACATCCCAGCACGGGTATTTTCAAGCATAAAACGTTATCAAACGGTCACATTTGCAAGTCTATTTATCACCATGTCCAGGCGTTGACTCGATGAGATCGAGTAATAGGTACTTCCCCGGGAAGCACCATCCCTGTCCGATAAGCGCAAAGGATTCGTAGAGAAACATGTCGCCTCCGGAGCCTCCCACGTTTAAACCGTCAACGTCATAAAAGACAATGTAGGCGGGAAAATAGAAGCTGCGGATGGAAAATTGGGGGAGCATGTCTCGCTAGTACCCGGAACAGGAACGCTATCTAGAGACATTGCCAGATGGCCGATAAAGAATTCGGAGGATTTGTCTTTTTTAGGATTATGGAAGATATCGAGAAAGTATATAAAGGTCCGTAGATGTCGCTAGTTTTGAATTGAAATGATGAGAGGATGTATGTACAAACAAGTTTGCAGAATGAATTTTTCTAATTTGAGAAGAAGGTTACCTACCTTGGAAGTCGAGAATGAGCCGGGTCTTTCAACCCGGCAGCTTATGGTATGTTGTATTTAGAGCGTCGTTTGAGTCAGTATTAACAGACATGCAGCTCATCTCCGAAGATCTTAAACCCGTGGAATCCGCCCGTCGCACATGGTCAAAACGATCATTCCTGGCGTTCTGGATCTCCGACTCTTTCAACATTAACACCTGGATGATATCCTCCTCTTTGATCGTCGCGGGTCTTACATGGTGGCAAGCCTGGCTTTGCGTGTGGATAGGGTATACCCTTGCCGCATGCTTCGTCTGTCTTACCGGGCGCATCGGTGCGGTATACCACGTTGGTTTCCCGGTCGTTGTGCGTTCTAGTTTTGGTGTGTGGGGTGGTCTCTGGCCCGTCCTTAATCGCGCGGTTATGGCGTGTGTTTGGTATGGTGTGCAGAGCTATATTGGTGGGCATTGCATTTACCTTATGATTCGGTCGATTTGGAAGTCGTGGGACCGGAAGACTATCCCGAATACCTTCTCTGCTGACTCCGGGACGACTACGGCGGATTATGCCTCTTTCTTTCTTTTTTGGCTTTTCTCTCTTCCGGCCATTTGGTTCCCTGTGCATCAAATCCGGCATTTATTCACCGTCAAAGCCATCTTCGTACCTATTGCCGGAATCTCCTTCTGCATCTGGGCCATCGTTCGCGCCGGTGGATTCGGTCCCATCATGCACCGGCCAGCTAGCATCCACGGGTCCGATCTCGCCTGGGAGATGGTCGTGGGTATCATGTCCAGCATTGCCAACTTTGCGGCGCTGATCGTCAATGACCCTGATTTCACCCGTATGGCGAAGACCCGGAATGCGGCGTTGTGGCCACAGTTGATTACCATTCCATGTGGATTTGCGGGGACTTCGTTGATTGGTATTTTTGTTAGCAGCGCAAGTAGTGTTCTTTATGGCGAGGAAATCTGGGATCCGTTGGACCTTTTGGAGCATTTCGTTGATGATAGTGGACATGCGGAGCGGTTCGGTGTGTTTGTAATTGCTTTTGCATTTGCTCTGGCACAGTTGGGGACAAATATTGCGGCTAACTCGGTTTCTGCGGGCACGGATATGACCGCTTTGCTACCAAGATGGATTAACATCCGGAGAGGTGGATACATCTGTGCGCTGGTTGGCTTGGCCATGTGTCCATATCAACTTCTCACCAGCTCAAATAAGTTTACTACTTATTTGTCGGCGTACAGTGTGTTCCTGTCCTCGATTGCCGGTGTCATGGCATCGGATTATTACCTTGTGCGCAAGGGCTACTTGGAACTCAAGGAGCTGTATAGTGGGGACTCGACCGGGTCATACCACTTCACCCACGGTATTCACTGGCGCGCATACGCCGCATACATTGCGGGTATCCTGATCAATGTGGTTGGATTCGCCGGAGCAGTAGGCACTAAGGTACCCGTTGGCGCAACATACATCTACAACGTCAACTTCTTCGCCGGGTTCATTGTTTCTGCGGTGGTCTACTGGGTGCTTTGCAAGGTGTCGCCTGTACCGGCTTGTAGCCAGACTTGGCTCGAGTTGGATATCGATGTAGATGAGTTTTCGATGGCTCAGGGACGCCCCTCGGAAGAAAGATTTGGAAGTTTAGATGGTGTGGAAGGAGAAAAGGAAAAGAATGGATCACCGGATGTCAAGTTGGCGGATGTTTAAAAGCATGATTTTTAGTTAGAGAACAGTAGGGTTAATGATGAACAAAGGGTTTATAAAACAGGAAAATAGGGTTGATTGTTTAGTGACCCCACCATATCTCAACGCGCTTGAGATGTTGAATTGTGAACTTGACTTGTCTTTACATAACCATCAAACTTTAGAACAATCAAAATGGCTCTTCCACTTCCATCGGGACTGACAGCGGCAGAGACGGCGTTTTTGTGTCAAATGGAGTCTGTGACGGTTATTCCCCGCCAACGCTTCGAAAGCATGAACCTCTTAACCGTATGTCCCTTTTCATCATCAAGATCTCAAAACTGACCACATCTCAGGGTCCCACACCACCTCTTAGGCCACCACACCGGGTAAACCTCCCTCTCTGGCTCGCTCTCCTCCTAAAAAAGCAAAAGCGCGCCAACATCGTCCCTCCCCCCTGGCTGCACCCTACCTCTCTCACCGAACTAATCCACTTCGAAACCAGCATTGACACCAAGTCCTTCTCTCCACCGCCGCCACCGCCGGTAGTTTCCAATGGGCGCGGCGGGACGTCCCGTGTAGGTCTGGGCGATGTCAAGTTGAGTGCGCCGTTTTTGGATAGTTGTACGGTTGCTAGTCCGTCAACGGGGCTGCCGTATCATTGGCAGGAGTTTGCAGAGATATTGCTTGCGCAGGCGGCCGATGATGTGCCGCAGGCGTTGGAGGTTCGCGGGTTACTTATGGATTTACAGGAGGTTAGAGCGGCGAAGTTGAGGGCGAGTATGTCGGCAGCTGAACTTGTGTCGGAACCACTTGGGGGTGTCATTGGGTTACGAGGTATGGGAGGAATGGAATTGGCGGAGAATCGTGCGGTTGTTAGCGGGATCTTTGACGGGATTCGGAAACTAGGAGCGACGACTGAGGCTGCTAGACGTGCTCGTGGTGAGGGTGAAGAAGACGAAGATGAGGATATGGATGATGAACTGGGACTTTAGACACGTGATTGGCCTGGGTTAGGGTTGTACTTTGGATTTTCTTTGATAGCGTTGCTTTTGGGTTTATGGATGGATGTATGCACATACAGGTTTCCTTTTTTTTTCTGGATACGAGGGGGCGAAAACTGATGAGGGATGATCTCGGCCGGGAGATTTGAGGCCTGGGGAGATCTAGAAGGTCACTGGGACGAGCTAGACCCATGGATGAGTGAATGTATGTATGTGGCTTGAAGTGAACATGTCTCCATGTGATTGTTTTTGTGGGAGCCGGTGTGTGTGTAATGAATGAGAGGGTGTCAGCAAGTAAGTCAGTATTCCCGTGTTATACATGTACATAGAGTAGGGGATTGTGGGGATGGCGAGTGTGAAGCGTGTGTGGAAACGCTACTATCGGGTTTGAACGGGGACGTGATTTGTCGTTTGCCGGGAAGAGGATTCGGGAGTTGTGAGAGGGTATGATGTGGCGTTCGTGGGGGTTATTTTGGGTTGTGTTGGGTTGTGATGTTGGGTTCCAAGTTGATCAGCTCTGAGGGTATTGTTGGATATCCGTAGATATAAACTTGCCGGCCTCATGTTGTATGCGGAACCTAACCTGGTTAAGCACATACACACGTCCCTACCAAGATACTCATTGAACCTAAAGCACGCACGTATGACCTTTGCCTTATTTCCCCCCCTTCCGTGTGGCTTTCCTCGCTATTCAGGATATCACATATGTTCCTCCCTTGGCTTCTTTCCCGTCACTTGCGTCACACAGCCAACCACCTATTAACCAATGAAATGAGGACGTAGGCAAAAGCCTAAAATGCATATAAAAGTTGATATTGAAAAGGACGTCGCACTTGGCTTGATATGCAGGATTCGGTGACCCATCATTTTGGACGTGCGTATTTTTCTTTTTTTGGCGGATGATGGACATGGACGAATGAGGAAGGGATAAGAGGCTGTGTGTATGTGTATTGTACATACATATGTGGTTGCCCGACCACCATGACGCATATATGAAATCTGAGATATATGTAGGTGCATACATCTAGACCTATGGCCTCACCTATGTAAATGACAAACAATTGGTATGATTTTCCAAAGCCCAACTGTATTTCTCTAAAAAGTAATTTCAACAACTGGTTTTCAAGTACTAATCATACCCTCCAAATCCCTAAGAATGGAACCTATATATGCAAGTCCTTGTTCTGGACCATCGCGGGGCAGATATTGGGCGGGGCCGAGGACTAGAGAAAAAGTGGGGAATGATTGACGAAGAAGGGGGGGGGGGGGNGGACCAGAAGACCGTTTGTGGTACTCAAGTATGAGCACACGGTAGTCAGTCAGTCGGTCAGTTTGGTCGGTTATATATGGATTCAAAATGCAAATCTGGGCGGATGCGATCCTCTTCGGGATGATTTTTTGGGAACGACGGGGATGATTGCTTTTTTTTTTTCCTTCTCCCTTGAGGATTGAGAGTCACATTGTGTCCTTGTTTGGGTTTCTTAGCGAGGTTGAAGCCCCCCCGCCCCTAATTCTCGTGACGTTAGTTGGGAATCAATGTTTTCTGGTAGAGAGTTGTTGAAATGATGGATGACGACCAAAACAATCTCAACATTGTTTGATTCTCTTGTTTTTCCTTTTCTTCTAAAAGACACCCCCACTTGAGAGTTCACCACGTTTAATTAAATCTGCAGTAACCCCCTCTGCATACATCACAACCACAAAGAACTGGGGTGGTGCAGCAAAACCAAACTCGGTCTGTATGCATATGCATATGCATGGTTACATACTAGACTATATATGTACTAGGCTATATATACCCCCTACTAAGACGCGCCCCTACCGTACTCCACCACATGCCCCCTCCGAGGGAACAGCCTACCTGCGTCTAAACATGCACGCAAATGTGTGTACATACATATGTATGTATATCCACACACATGTACACACAATACATATACACACACACATATAGAAACAACTTATTAGGGAAAACGACCAAGACAAATACCGCATATGCGTGGTATAAATAGGCTCTTTGGTCTCCCGCTTTTTTCTCTTTTGTAAACTTTTGTTAATTTTCCGATGTGTGTCTAGCTCTTCAATTTGTCTTGTTTTAAGAAATTCTACTATAATCCAATAATATCCATCCTGTGTCATTGAATTTGGAAAAAAAAAAGAAAAATGTCCCGTCGTCAATCAAATCTTCTCAGTCATCTTCCTCCTCCACGAATAAACATCCCACCACATACTCCATGGGAAATTACTACGAGACTTACATTGCCGCATTTCCTTATTGATACTTGTCAGCCAGAGAGAGCATCAAGTACTGTACAGATCCCGGGGGTTCAATCAGTTACGGAGACGGGAGGACGATCGAGTTATGGGGATGAGAACTTCACTTTGAGTTCGGTGCAGAGATATGGAGACCAGAGAGAAGTAGAGGGTGTACCCAGAGCAGAAGAGTTCCCAGGGAAAAGAATGGACATTGATGTTGGTGAGAGACGGAGGGATTATATGGCACAGAAAGGGTATCCTGGTGTTCCTGTTCCGATGCATGATGTTGCCCAGCATCACTTATTGCAGAGAAACCAACAACCACCACAACAACGAACCCACCAAGAAAGACACCATCAAAGATATCAATCTCATCAAAGCCACCATCAACAACGACCACTCCCTATATCCTATCACCAAACACATTCTCGTCAACCGTCATACCCTCAAAACTATTCACAGCCACAACACAGACCACAACAAGTCTACCAACACGACCCCATTCATACACCCTCACGATCAGGTTCTTCACAGACTCCCCCGAACGAACACCCAGGAAGCCCGTTGATTCGATACAGCTCGGCAATGTATACATCCACAAACGGTGTTCCACCTGTTCGAGGGGTTCAAACTGGCTATCGAGGATATTCAGTCGGAGGACCAACAGCGCCACCTACGCCTTTGAGCGAGAGAGAGATGAAGACCGGTTTTGGCGGGCGGGGGTATAGATAGATGATGNTACACACATACAATACCCCTCTTTATCTCACAGACCGGTTGTAATATATCCGTGCGCAATGACCGCATGCAATGGAGATCTGTAAATGGGGCGACCCCTTTTGAGAACCCTTATGTGTCTTGGGCGTTTAATAACCCTGATTGATTTGGCAGGTTTGTTTGTTTGTTAGTGACGATAAAGAAACAGTGTAGAGATCACGTGACAATCAGACAATCATGAAATCGGTGATGCGACTCTTAGTGAAAAACCTCACCGTATCCCTTTGAGAAAACTAACGACAGTTTGCTATGCTTAGGGATCATAAAGCTGTTGGTGCGTGCGGATGACGTCAATTGTTATGTTTTCAGGGATGAGCTTTGTTTGGAAGTGACACCATGACGACGTTTGGTTACTAGGGATGCTGTTTGGGTGTTTTGGGGAAGCTGTATGGGTCTTTTGTGGGATTGTTACAAGTCATGTATGGAACAAACTGTTCTACAATGTGGGGGTTGTCTTTATGTACCANCCGTGCGCAATGACCGCATGCAATGGAGATCTGTAAATGGGGCGACCCCTTTTGAGAACCCTTATGTGTCTTGAGCGTTTAATAACCCTGATTGATTTGGCAGGTTTGTTTGTTTGTTAGTGACGATAGAGAAACAGTGTAGAGATCACGTGACAACCAGACAATCATGAAATCGGTGATGCGACTCTTAGTGAAAACCCCCACCGTATCCCTTTGAGAAAACTAACGACAGTTTGCTGTGCTTAGGGATCATAAAGCTGTTGGTGCGTGCGGATGACGTCAATTGTTATATTTTCAGGGATGAGCTTTGTTTGGAAGTGACACCATGACGACGTTTGGTTACTAGGGATGCTGTTTGGGTGTTTTGGGGAAGCTGTATGGGTCTTTTGTGGGATTGTTACAAGTCATGTATGGAACAAACTGTTCTACAATGTGGGGGTTGTCTTTATGTACCAAGTTTTGTGGTGTATGGTGCTCTCGACATGTCTCAGAACAGCTTTGTCCAGCTCCAAATTGTGAGAACCAACGGTTTGACTTGGGTTGTTACATACAGTGTTACCTCCACCTTTCCATCTGACGATTACTTAGTTCGAACATTGCACAAACACTCGCTTCTACTTGATCCGCAAAACATCGCGTAACTCCTATATAATGTAGTAGTATTCTACTATTAGCCAATACTGGGGACATTCACATATGCCATCAAGTTCCTATTTCCCTTCACTGTTGTGTCATGTCACAAGAGGACGGACTGAATGGTCTCAGCCTCGTTTCCAGGAACTCACTATGATCCAGCTATGGAAGAGTTCTTCGTCGCCGCACACGAAGAACATCATAATCCGCATTATCTAAACAGACGATGTTGAGCAAGAGGAATGCCTGTCCCAAGAAACACTCGACGGAGAGACTAGGTATGTATATCTTCTCGCTTATCCGCTTCTTCTAACAAATCACAACATAGAGGGAAATATGCCCGCCTCCCCTCGCGTATCGACATTGAGTGATTCAAACAGTCCGCCACATCCAACTTTAAAACCTCGCCCACATTCACATCGAAGTCAACGTTGAATGAGGCGTAGGAAGCAGAACTCCAGACATGCCTCCGTGTGCGGGTGTGCTAGAACACCCACCTAGAGTGGAGAGACAGAATCCGTCTACCGAGCTGTCATCCCTGGTGTTACCCTGTGGGAACATATACCCACCGACTGGGTAGCTAGAGGACTCCACGCTTGAACGAAATCGGTCAAGGGCGGGCTCTTCATGTGTAAGATCGTTGGCTGAAGAACCTCCTGAGCGATGTTGTTCACCGTCGGCACATTGGGACCAAAATGCCATCAAAATGGTCGTTCATGATGTTTATCACATGAGCACCGAGATTCGGAGTGTCACTTACACCGCACCATTGCGCGGGTGGGTACTGTTGGCCTTTGATGACGTCAGTGCAGGGCATGACAACCAATAAGTGGATCTTGTTGCTTGATAATGTTTGTATGTAGTTGATGTATAGGTCTTACCCTGCTTCATCCTGAATACAATACACTCAGCTTATCTGTTACATGCAGTTCCACAGGTACCGGCCAGGTACAGGTCGTTACAGGTCTCTATTCTCCGACGTCAGCATTGCTGGGGTGTGGAAACCCGCCCACTATGGCATGTGATCATGATAGTAGGCATAGTATCAAGACGTGGAAGACTAGAGACACAGTATCAGTAACATTTGCCGAGTTGGGTGTGTCCTATGGGCTGCCGGTGAGGCTGTGAAGTGTGTTTTACAGTGCTGTGAGAGAGGCCGCGAGATTGAAAGCGATGGGGGGCTGAGCATGCAACCCAAATGCCAAAGTGGTTTTCATCACGATAGATGTCGGAGTATCGAGTAGAGGCCAGTATGCGTGGATTCGACAGAGTTGGTTGAATGTTTATCTAGAACCAGACATGTCACGAATCAAGCTCTCTACACCCGAATACCTAGTACCGCTTGTCTGCCGCTGCGGCGGTTGATCAGCGAGCGACCCATACTCTCGTGATAGAGCACGACACCTTACACCTTAGACCATATATTGAAACCAATGTACCATTTGTGACCAGGAAGCATTCGTTTCAACGTTACTCTATAATGACACAAGTTTCCGCGAATTCTAATGTGATGGTTTTGGTAGACGCCAGACTGCGTGCTATGTAATAAACCCGATCAAGAGGCTCGAAGAATGGTCACATCCCCAACCAATATCCATATCAAGATAAAGTCATCCCCACGGACGATGGTACTCTCAGCCGCAGCCACAACACACACATCTTGATGACACAACAACTTACAGTCCTTACGCAAAGTGTCATGTAACACGCGTAGTCAACCTGTCAGTAGTTCGTGTACCATGCCTGCTATGTGAATAGAAGCATGTAAACAGCCTTAATCTCCGCTAAAATGTAGCACGAAACTCCATAATGAGAGCCCACTCGAGTGTCACGCGGCTGGGGGCATGCAATCCGTTACACATGGCTGTAAACGTCCAGGCATTAGTTTGGAGTTATACGGAGGTTACCAATGAGCAGTAAGAAATCCATACAATTGGAGCATATATTTATGTAGGCAAACATGTTCTTCTGCCTAGT
Organism: Huntiella omanensis; assembly: GCA_000833645.1. NCBI lineage: Eukaryota > Fungi > Ascomycota > Sordariomycetes > Microascales > Ceratocystidaceae > Huntiella > Huntiella omanensis. The sequence goes on from JSUI01006332.1 coordinate 24,619, forward strand.
AATTCTGTTTGCGAGAAATCCGGTATTTTGTTGGATGAAAGTTCTGCTACAGAAATACATAGTGATGCGTTTCATGACGACAGACAGACTGCCTGAGCTCCGGAAAGCCCCCAGACCGGAGAGCCTTTATGTGGGCGAAGACACCTCAAGCACACCGATACAATGCCGACTTTCATACCGAAGTATGCCTCCCTAACTCTAGATGAATCTATCTAACAATATCCACCTTTGTTCTAGAGTTACACATCCAATGATGGCCATGTAGTGACGTGAGATGATAATCCAAACTACTCGAGCCCTATGACTACGAAGTGTTTCTTTCTTCATCATCTGAAGGGCTTTTGCGCCCTTGCGTGGCGCACTACTTCCCACGAAAGTGTTAGCCATGTCTAACCCCTTCCGTGAAGACTCCGAGGCACACACAGGTAACGAGTGATACACACCAGCTTCAGAGTCTATCCAGAGATATAGTGTAAACGTGCACAACTGAAATGCTCCCAGAAAGATTGCTCTGGTCTAAGAACTCATCCAGTCAGACCTCTCTAATTTGTCAAGGTTACTCCAGATTCACCGCATTCGGCGATCCAGTGGGTTTTGCGGTATATCCACTCGTGACGAGGTATACTGTTGGCAGATGCGTCTTGTGACCTTTAAAAGAGCAACTGTACTCCTTGTAAGGGATTGTTTTCGGATAACTGGCGTCCGGTTGGTTGATCTCTCGCCCCCAGTGGGCACATGTATGCCCAGTGCAGTCGGTGTCCCATGTTGTTATAGTCGAAGAGTGAATTTGATCGTCATGTATTCTGGGTAAACTAGGGTGGGCATAGGAATCTAGGTTTGCTGTTCGCATGTTTGCCAGCAAATGACACCTTCGATCCAACGGGTACGGTATTTTCGTGTCTGGCAGGCCTTGAAGGTCGAGAGATCGTCTGGGTATTGTGTGTCTGGGCTGTATTCGGTGGTTTATTGGTGATCTAAGGAGCTGCTTGTATATTGTCATCTTTGTTCTGCCAGATTTGTTGACCCCACCGGCCTAGATATGCGTGGTGTGTGGAGATTAACGATGTCGACTATGGAGGTCGAGTATAAAAGTCGAGTGCATGGTGAATGAGATGGGCGAATTGAGTGAAGAATATAGCCATAGAAAATCATCGTAGCAGAGCTATTGATATCAACTGATCATTGTGGTTGAGTGCAATATGTACTGCCGACTACCTTACTGTCACTTTCAATCACATTTCACAACACTTGTGGACGCACCAGCGCTGAGGTTTGTGCGACGAGTAGGGTTGCACCAGCGGCTAGGGTTAACGCACCGTACGAAGTATCAAGTGAGGCTATTGGGGCGAAATATGAGAGGCTACTGGAAAACACAGAAACTGCTAAGCTCTGTATCTGGAAAGTTTGTATTTTCCCACTATTCTGAACGGCACTACCATATATAGATAATCCTCAAGAAGTGTGGTGGTGACATTATGTCTGGAAGAGTGTAACAGAACGGGCCCCACGCACTATCAAGGCCGTTAAAAGCGCAAATGGCAAGAAACAATGAAATTCAACAATTTGAGAGCCGCTGAAAAGCGGGAAGTATTGCTAGATTACAGCTTCTGTGGCACATGACGGGGCCGAGAGTTGATCCGATCGAAAGCGATACGTAGGACTCAACTTTTGATGACGGAGGGAGTAGTAGAACTTAGGGGCATAAAAGGGTGGTGAAATGCCAAAAACATTAAGAGGCAAGCGTAGTGACGGTCGAGTACCGATTGTATAGGTATCGTGGCAGTTGTTGCGTGAGAATTAGTCGTGCGGCGGTCCATACAGCCTATTCAAGGAATATGGTTAGTTCACGTTGGTACGATGGTTGTTAGATGAGAAGCATCCAAGTTTGACATAGTCAATTTAAGTCATAGGTTATGTACTGTCTCCGGTTTTTGAAAGCCGGCTGTTGACAGAATAACGGTTGCTTAGTCAGTTCCATTTCTTTGTCGTGGTGGTCTAAACTGTCTTTTTTACAGCGGAAATTGATCCAATCTACGCCAGCCCTTTGATGGGGGTTACATAGCCACTTAGAGCAAGTGTATAGGAGTCCCCCAAAAGTGATTACCAAGTTCCAACAGTGAAGAGCATTGCATATCGAACATTGATTAGGCAGCATCTATCCATTTGTCCGTATCAGGAAACAATTGATTGCTACTGGAGCAACCGTACCACCGCTACATCTACAAGGTAAGTAGCATCGTGTGGCCATGAATTTGTGCGTAGAGGTCATGGCAGGTGCCCCAAAATGGAAGTACCGACTGTAAGAGGATATTACGTGCGTAGCCATAATGTGTGAAAAATACTATTTGTGACCGGAGACCCCTGCTCCTTCTTGATGTTCTGTGCCCCGCACATTTCTCAATACCAGTTCCATTTCCCTTACTTTGTGTCTTTCTTCCTTCGTCTCTCTTCACTCGAAAATTTCACCCAACAGGCGTCTGTTGAGTTCTTCACCACTTGTCGGTCATCCTGTGCGAACTTGATTCTTCTTGGAGATTTAGTTGTCAATCAGAGCGGCCACCACGCCCCATACATATCCTTCAACATATTTTGCATCTTGTGCTGTTTGACAAACTGATCAGATCGGACTCTAACAATCGACAACCTTACACCACAATGTGAGTAACCATCATTAAGAATTTAATCCCACAGCCAGTACTGACTGCCCTTGCTACACAGGTATCCAGTCACAATGGAAGACATAATTCCCGACGTACAGGAGCTTTCATACGGGCAGGTCATACAGAACCTTGCGTGGGATTTGTAGATCGCCTACGCTGGCCTTGATGACTTTGTACCCCGTGGAGAGGAAGGCGAATATGAACGTGAGTCACATGAATGTTGTTGCGATGCTGGAGTCACTTGAAACTGATACATGGTTGGATTCTAAGTAGCAGTGACCATCGAAATCGAAATCGATATCGACGACCTAGAGACGCTTCTGAGTGATCGCTTGATCATTGAAATCATCTCAGAGATCGAATCGGATTAAATTTGTTTTTCTCTACTGGTAATACATATAACCATAAACAAATGTCCATCGTGCTCTGCCCCAATGCATGCTTGATCGATTTAGCGGGACTGTAAATGATTTGACCAAGGCAGTTATGATGCCCCATAGGCAGGTGGGTTGGGCCTGGACAGGCAAAAGATAGCTCGACCAATATAAGAACTCCCCTACACGACCATAGATCTTGACAGACTGAGTATGCAGGATCCGCATTTTACTTTGTAACTTGAGAAGAAGAAAAGTCTTAGCCCGCTTCAAGCGACAAGCAAAGAGCTATCCACTTTCAAGTGGGTGACCCCCCGGAAAGAGCGAGGTGTGGTGCGGAGANATATAACCATAAACAAATGTCCATCGTGCTCTGCCGCAATGCATGCTTGATTGATTTAGCGTGACTGTAAATGATTCGACCAAGGCAGTTATGATGCCCCATAGGCAGGTGGGTTGGGCTTGGACAGGCAAAAGATAGCTCGACCAATATAAGAACTCCCCTACACGACCATAGATCTTGACAGACTTAGTATGCAGGATGCGCATTTTGCTTTGTAACTTGAGAAGAAGACAAGTCCTTGCCCGCTTCAAGCGACAAGCAAAGAGTTGGCCACTTTCCAGTTGGTGATCCCCCGAAAAGAGCGAGGTGTGGTGTGGAGACATAGACAATGGGTAGCCGACGAAGCAAGACGGAACGTTCAGGAGGCGGTAGTATCAAGGCGGGATTCAAGAGGCGTCTGGGAAGGTTAGCCGGACCTGTCCTTGAGTCCGTCCAACGGTTGAGGCTCTGATGGCGGTCGGGTCGACAAGGTCATAGTAGGGCTCAGCCCCGAGGCGGGGTTGGAGATGTAAGAGGGTGGCTACCCGTGCTCGTAAGTTGTCTGATATTGCTGCCGCCAATAGCAAGCGGCTGGTCCAGGCAGTCATTCTATCGTTTCATGAGTGGCCAGACTGTTTCCATTGGCTCGAGCTGTAGCTCAACAAAGAACTAAACCTTGGGCCATCTGAACGACTGTATTTGGCTGAGACTGTCATGACATTAAAAGCCCAGTTGCGATGTTCTTTAACTGGCCCAGTCGTAATGGCAGTTACTGGGCGATGTCTTCAAGGCTACAGACTCTGGCCACAGCGCGCCCTCCAGCACATCACCCAGTTGAGGTGGATAGCGGTTTGCCTGTTGCGTGTTAAAGTCTTGGAAGTTCTAGTCTCTCAAGTTACGTGAAGCAGAACAGGCACACCGAGCACACACTCTTTGTAGCGAGTAACTGTTGACCATAGGCACTTTTGTATTGGCCGCGCCGTATTTTTCCTTGTTCGGGCACCGTAGAACCGTCTGTTGATGTTTGATATTGCATTGTTTGACCCGTAGTCAGTGAACTCCGTTAAGTATACGTTGCAGCATGCGGCGTGGTAGGAGTTACAATATATGCCAGGTGACCAACGACAATAGGGTTTAATATGGAACGGGGGTTAACCAAGTTGCCGCATTAGGAAATAAAATGACTACCCTTCGAGTAGATGGTCTGTTACCTAGGTTACGATACTGGCCACTATCGAGGGGGGCCATCAAGCGTATTGGAAATTTCCACGTTGAAAAAACTGGTACAGAGATGCAAAGCATTGTTTTATTGATCGTACTTATTCCGGTTTATAGGTGAGACCGTTGCCGTGTCTTTGCTGGCTGTGGAATATATTGACCGTTCAACCGTGGATACTCCCACGATTGCCTAACCAACACATAACGGCCCTTAAGATTCTGTATAGAGAAATGGGGTTTTGCACAGATTCTGTACCGTCTATCCAGGGAATGGGATCTCCAGGTTTGGCTGAGCAGAGATATCATGTAATTGTGTGTCTCAAAGAACTTGGTGGAGTTGATGGTGGTTGGTTGAACAGTATCACGGCCAAACTTAACTATGAAGAACTGATATGCAACTGGCATTTTATATGGCAATACGTGGTTAAAGGGTTTGTGTTTGATCGGGTTATCATGGCGCATCAGTTCCCACGGTCATGTCGAACAAGGCCGTCGAGAATTGAGAAGGAGATCTTATTCACAGTGAAAATAGAGTGCTGGTTGCGAGGTGCCATCTTGCCAAAAGACTACCAAGGCCGCTACTGTGGGGTTGTTCTCGGGTTATTGAATGAGGAATTCGGGGTTGAGTGCTGCTTGTCCTGATAACAAATGGTAGGGTGGGACCAACCGTAAGATTTTAGTTGGCAATAGAACAGTATTGCCGTTTGACTAGTTATGATTATGTACTGAGTGCGGCAACCATGTCAAGAAAACATAAGAGATGCATATGAGGCAGCTACCGGTGTCGCACTGCGGCCTTGGCCCTCTTCGTTCCCGGCGCACAATAGCGGGGCTCGGCCCATTGGAGAGGTCGACACTTGTTAGTCACTAAATTAGATTATTTGGAACTGAAGAATTGTTAATTAGGGCCTGGCACAGTCCCGTAGACCCTTTGAAAATGGATGCTTAGGTTTCCTCAGGCGGTAGCGGACACTACACAGGGGGGTGGATGTTGTATTTCCATTTACATTAGTGCGAGGGACCCATGTTTGTATTTCTTTTGGCCGCACCAGAATTGTGAAAGTCATTCCTTTCATTTTTCTTTTAGCGCTTACAGGAATATTTCTAAACAATACCACGCGCTTGATTTCTTTCGTTCTCGCTTTCAACTAGGAAAATATACACTCGCCTAGTCCCACATTCACACACCGCCTCGACACAATATCACAACATCATCTGTCTATTTGCATTCGACACCACCCTCCCGATTTCATGTCTTGTCACTCTCGCGAGACTCGCCTACGACAAGAATTCACCAACTGTACTCAAAGTAATTCCTTTGGTACTCTACATTCCCCACGCCGATCCTGAATTCATTTCAAGATGTCTATCAACCCAACCCAATGTGGCTACGACATTGAACAGGAGCAGCTCTTCGTGCTGGACTAGGACTCGAGCACAATAGCTGCACAATCAGTAGCTTCAAGAGCTACCACTGAACTTCATGGTAAGTCATGTAAAAGTCTCAAACTCCCTAGCTGTTGGAACTCAACAGTCCTTAACACCATGGTGTTTAGACACTAACCTGCATGTTTTCATAGAAAACCGGAAGCTCCCATTGGAAGACCCAGCTTTACCCCAAACCGTTGGCAATCACATGAACACACCCGCCGCATGTGATTTCGAAGTGGCACAGCCTACAGAAGAATCAGCCAAACTCACGGCGATGATTGCCTACGCCGAGCGGCTGTTGGGCAAACTCCGGCCCGCAAACGCGGAGCTATTCCAACACAACGCCCAGGTATTGACAGATGGCATTGCCCCATTACTTCGGGCAGACGGGCTTGTTTTGCCCGTTTGCGGACCTGTTGCCCCCCTGGGGAAGTCTGAATTTCACAGTCTTCTTAACGTCAGTGGAGCTATCCCATCAGTGATCGTAGACACGGTCCTGCAGTACATGGCGTACTGGAACGTGACCCCAGTTCAACATAGACCGCATGAGGCACCATCTCGCCGGTCGGCCATTGTGATGCCAACGACATTCTTTAAGAGGATGTCCGTGAATCGGGGCAAGAACACGAAAAGATTTCTTAAAGCTGTGCATGTAAAGCCCGAGATAGTGCAGAAGACCGAGATCATTCTAATCCCGGTTTATGTGGCGGATCAATGGTCCCTACTAGTGGCCCAGCCAATGGCGAAGAGAATCGCATTGATCTACTCTACAACCGATGCGGTATTTCCGGGGCTAATTCTAATCTTGCGGGATTGGCTCAGTGAATTTGTCGGTAGAGATTATCGGATGGACGTGTGGAAGGAGGTGGTGATAGATGCCCCTTTGGCCAATGCTAAGCATGATTCCGGAATAGTCATGCTCATGAATGCGATTTCTCTGGTTCTGGGCTATGAGCCTATGTCGTTCTACGACACCGCACAAATTCCACGGTATCGTGAGAACCTGGCGACCATGATCGTCAACGGTGGTTTTAAGGACGAATTTGGACTTGACCATCTGTAAAGAAGGGACCGTGGCAATGGGGTACAACTATAGATAGATCAATGGGAGACTCTTTTTGTATAATATCTTGTTTGTGACTTAATATGTAAATCTTCAACTCTTCTGTGAGCAATGTTATTGACACCTTGTGGCTACAACTCTGCATCATTCTATTACACGATAGTTCGGGGTCGGCGTAGCTACAAAACTACCATGGAAATAGGTGTAGTTCAATTCAAACACGATCGAACCTTCGAATTCGACATATTTATCTGTGTCCGGCCATTACTGGTAGTATCAGACACTAACGAGTCTTCAGTTAGTTGCCAAGGTGGCCACTTCACTACCGCAGAAGTCAATTATCTTTGAATCCTCGTGTCAAGACTCTCCGATGTCAAAAATGAGACACTGCGACAAATAATGACACGCGCTTCAAATTGCTGCCTTTCAAATTCTGGCGTTGTCAGCAACTAATCAATCTCTTCCCTGATGCTCCACAGAATTCTGAGTTTTTTGAAATAGCCAGTAGTCAGTGTCAATATCTCTCTACGCCGAGCCGAACAATGTGTCCAGACTGACCCGAAGTGGCTGGTAGACTCCGCGGCAACTATGTTGATCCCGATGACACAAAGATCAAAGAATTGGCGCGACTTAGTTTTATGCTTGGCTTTATAATGTTGCTCAACACCACCAGAGTACAAAGTGACATGACCACGTATGTGATTCCTCGCAATGCTGTACTATGTATAAGTGGCCTTTTGGGTGCCGCTGTTCAACGTTCACGGTTAGTCATTCAAGCTCTTTGATCTGCTTGCAGACACTTCTATGCGTTCTAGTGATCTCACTAAGTCACATGATGTCATCGGCTCTCTCAACCAACGAGCCAAATAGGTAGCCAGTGCTGGCAACACAGATCACTTTGGTTGGACAGCCTTCCATAAAGTCCTGCCTCGACGTGCTGGGTGAAATAGCCGGTCCTGAGACAAAGAACATGACGTTATAAGCGAGAAAAAAGGCGAACTGTGGTTTCCGATAGTTCTTCGGCATACACCGAGTTTACATATCGTAAATGTGGCTAGTTGTCATGTCACACCTTCAACCGAGGTAGCAGACATCGAATTAGAGAATCTATACGGTCCTACCCATAATCAACCGGAAAAAGTTATGTGGTCACTGTTTATTATTTAGGGATTCTAAGCGCTGACCTTCTATGGGAAAGCTTATCTTGGTAGCATTCGAACTATTGACAAGACAATCTGAGATCATGGCGACCTATATTATGGACGGGGTGCCAAATGTCCTACATAATCTACAATCAGATTTTCTGCCGATATGGACCACCTCAACACAATCAAAAGAAAACGACATGACACAGTATGCTTCGTGGAATGCCGTCGATGTAGCCCAATCGAACCATAGTGAAATATGCCGAGTCTCCGCAGCAACCACGGATCTTCTCCTCGCCCGATTTTTACATTAGGGTTACAGACTGGAAGAGGGTTACTACAAAGACCAGAGGATATGTAGCGACCATTCGCATGTGACGATTCGCATATCGACTCGCTGGCGTTACGTTGCTGTCGAGGTTTCAAGCGGACAAGCGCCCATTTGTAGAAGAGCTTTGGTCCCGCTGAAAATTATCATCATGATAATCGCCCAGAATGACTCCAAAGCAGCTAAGAATATGCTATGTGTTTCTTGCTGGTGTAGTTTGTTTGTCAATATTTCATGCGTATCCAGAGACTGTATTTAATACTGTTTCCACTTTGGGCATTTTCAGTCGTATGTACATGCCCAATTTGGTTACAAAGATGGATTTTGGTTCTCTGGTTAGTTTTTCACTCCGTCAAATTTGTTGACAACACATGAAAAACAGTGGTGACGTTAATTACCATCAAACAAGGTCACATAGACATTGTCAATCATTTCCATCATCTCGTTTTTCTTTCTATCTCTATTTGCATACTCAGATACAAACATTCCAGACAACATTATTCGTAAGTCAAAGATCCTAGGAACTATATTGCGATCACACCAACTAACGGATACTTGAAAGTACTAGCAGATAATCATGGCATCCAAAGTCCCCGATTGGAGTCTTCAGCCGCCCAACCAGTACGCCCCCATTCAGGACTAGATGGACTATATGGACGCTGCTGGTTTGTGGCCGTTACCTAACAATCAAGAAAACGAAAGTGAGTCAAACAGCAAGCAAAAATCATGCCGTAGTGAACCACGACGTTTTGTGAAGTCTAACGGTGAGTGTACATAGGACCAAACATCCAAGGCAATACAGGAGCCGAAGAGACAATCACAGAGACAGTCTTCCTACAGACTGAGGCGGTTAAAGGTAATTTGCTCACCTCCGCTTTCCTTCACGCTGTATCTCCGCTCGATGTTCGAGACTCTGGTAATACGACGTCTCTAGACAGTCAAGCAGGAAGTTTGGCAAGTCAGACTCCTGAAACTATCCAGTCACAGGCGCTGGGAACCGAGAGCCCCCTTAATACCGGTGTGCTCTCCTCCGGGGCAACAGGTCAGATCAGCATGGAACATCCCGATTTGTCGCTGATGGGACAGTCGAACGCTAGAGCTGTCACGATGTCCGACTCGATAGTAGAGCGGGGGTATATTCACTTGAGCAATGAAGGTAAGCCTGGCAATTGAACTCTCTTGGCATAGCACCCCTAACATGCCATCTTGAACTAGTTTCAGAAAGCACCCAGCCAGACCAACACGTTAGTCCCGGGTCATCGGCTGCTCCATGCCATATAGTCGCCAACTGCACGAAGCCAACGACATCGCTGTTTCGGCCCGATCCTGCGGACCTCCTCGAACGGTTAACACTAGCCATTTCGACACATGAGTCCAATAGCGCCATCGTATCCCCGGCTGGTGCTTTCTCAGAGGTGGATATTCGTGATCTCTTGGATATCAACAATGCAGTACCGGGTGTTATTATCTCCGGTATTTTGCATTGGGCCGAGGGCTGGACTAACGGCCGAAGTGGCAGCTTGAGCGGTGCCGATCCAGCCCGTCGTTCGGTCGCAATCCTCGATGCCCATTTTGTTCCTGCGGCCCACCAAGGAGATGGAAAATACACTGTTGAGGTATTATCAAACNGTCCTACCCATAATCAACCGAAAAAAGTTATGTGGTCACTGTTTATTATTTAGGGATTCTAAGCGCTGACCTTCCGTGGGAAAGCTTATCTTGGTAGCATTCAAACTATTGACAAGACAATCTGAGATCATGGTGACCTATTATTATGGACAGGGTGCCACATTGTCAGCCTCTGCCCTTTCTGATGGCTACTCACTAAGTGTTCTCTTCTCACTGATAACTGTATAGGAATTGCACCCTATATAGACCATGATGGAGCGTTCCCCGATAACAAAGTCCAAAGGTACCGATTCTTTTGGCGCAGTGGTAAGCTGGTGCCTCCCAGTCCGTCACAAATGTCCTAGATAATCTATGATCGCAATATTTGCCGGTATGGACAACCTCAACAAAATCAAAAAAAAAAACGACATGGCACTATATGGTCAGGGGAATGTTGTTGATGTAGCCCAAGCGAACCACAGTGAAATAGGTCTAGTCCCTCCCCCAACCACAGATCTTCTCCTCGCCTGATTTCTACATTAGGGTTACAAAGGGGAAGAGGGTTACTACAAAGACCGACAATATGTAACGACCATCCGCATGTCACGATTTGCATTGCTACTCGCTGGCGTTACGTTGCTGTCTAGATTTCAAGCGGACAAACCCCCAGTTGGAGCAGAGCTTTAGTTCTGCTGACAATTTTAATTGTGGTAATCGCCCAGAATGACTCCACAGCAGTTAGGAGTATGCCATGTGTTTCTTGCTGGTCTAGATTGTTTGTCAACATTTCATGCGTAGCCAGGGACTGTATTTAATACTGTTTCCACTTTGGGCAATTTCAATCGTATGTAAATGCCCAATTTGGTCACAAAGATAGATTTTGGTTCTCTGGTTAGTTTTTCACTCCGTTAAATGTATTGACAACACATCAGAACCAGTGGTGACGTTAATTACCATCAAACAAGGTCACCTCGACATCGTCAATCACTTCCATCATCCCGTTTTGCTTTCTATCTCTATTGGTATACTCAAATACAAACATCACAAACAACATTTTTCGCAAGTCAATGATCCTAAAAACTGGATTGCGATCGTACCAACTAATAGATACTTGACAGTACTAGTAAATAATCATGGCATCGACAGCCCCCGACTGGAGTCTTCAGCCGCCCAACCAGTACGCCCCCATTCAGGACTAGATGGACTATATGGACGCTGCTGGTTTGTGGCCGGTACCGAACAATCAAGAAAACGAAAGTGAGTCAAACAGCAAGCAAAAATCATGCCGTAGTAAACCACGACATTTTGCGAAGTCTAACGGTGAGTGTACATAGGACCAAACATTCAAGGCAATACAGGAGCCGAAGAGACAATCACAGAGACAGTCTTCCTACAGCCTGAGGCGGTTAAAGGTGATTTGCTCACCTCCGCTTTCCTTCACGTTGTATCTCCACTCGATGGTCGAGATTCTGGTAATACGACGTCTCTTGACAGTCAAGCAGGAAGTTTGGCAAATCAGACTCCTGAAACTATCCAGTCACAGGCGCTGGGAACCGAGAGCCCCCTCAATACCGCTGTGCTCCCCCCCGGGGCAACAGGTCAGATCAGCATGGAACATCCCGATATGTCGCTGATGGGACAGCCGAACGCTAGAGCTGTCACGATGTCCGACTCGATAGTAGAGCGGGGGTATATTCACATGAGCAATGAAGGTGAGCCTGGCAATTGAACTATCTTGGCATAGCACCTCTAACATGCCATCTTAAACTAGTTTCAGAAAGCACCCAGTCAGACCAACACGTTAGTCCCGGGTCATCGGCTGCTCCATGCCATATAGTCGCCAACTGCACGAAGCCAACGACATCGCTGTTTCGGCCCGATCCTGCGGACCTCCTCGAACGGTTAACACTAGCCATTTCGACACATGAGTCCAATAGCGCCATCGTATCCCCGGCCGGTGCTTTTTCAGAGGTGGACATTCGTGACCTCTTAGATATCAACAATGCAGTACCGGGTGTCATTATCTCCGGTATTCTACATTGGGCCGAGGGCTGGACTAACGGCCGAAGCGGCAGCTTGGGCGGTGCCGATCCAGCCCGTCGTTCGGTCGCAATCCTGGATGCCCATTTTGTCCCTGCGGCCCACCAAGGGGATGGCAAATACACTGTTGAGGTATTATCAAACAATGGTGTCAATGCACGGAATATCTCCACCTTGGAAACACTAATGTTTCCCGCGTTTGTAGACGGTATATGGCTGCTATCGGTCGTCCGTCCAAAGGCCAAGACGGTGTCCGTGATTTTTAGCAACGCGTTCCGGGCACCATGTGAGTTGATCCTAGCNAAATACACTGTTGAGGTATTATCAAACAATGGTGTCAATGCACGGAATATCTCCACCTTGGAAACACTAATGTTTCCTGCATTTGTAGATGGTATATGGCTGCTATCAGTCATCCGTCCAAAGGCCAAGACGGTGTCCGTGATTTTTAGCAACGCGTTCCGGGCACCATGTGAGTTGATCCTAGCAATTAGAAAATGGCTACGACAATTCATGGGGTCTGCCTACCAACCGATGGAGTGGGACGTGTTGCAGATATCTGTCCCGCAGGTCGACACGGCGTGCGATTCTGGAACTGCCACACTATTGAATGGTATCTCCATCTTAGTGGGCCGTGAACCAGAGTCAGTCTATAACGCGCGTGATATCAACTTGCTGCGCGGGCAGATGGTTCGCATCATTCTGAACGAAGGCTTCAGCGGAGAGTTAGATCTTAGTCGCATCTAGCTAATGAGGGCGGGCGAGGTGGCACGGCTTGATGGTGAAGGGGATAGATAGCTTTTATCTGTAGGATTGTGAAACCAAGTTTTATGCGCAAATCATCGGATCCTTGGAAAGATTTGCGTGGGGTATTCACCCCGCGAGACACGGGAGCGACAGCATCAGATACTCTGTGTATGTTTTATGGCGGAGCCCGTTCCGATGATGCACGCAAATTGAAAAAGGTCACGACGGACAGATACGTGGCTGTGAAACGTGCTATACCATTGATTATGCGAAGAGTAAAACGCGTCAGGGAATCCAAGCTTTGAGAGCTGGTGGCTACTTCAATCGATACAGCAACATGGTTGCCAGACTAAGCTCAACTTTAGACGGAGGGTCTTTTGTACTAACACGCATGTGCGTGGTTCGATTAACTGTCACTGGCTGAAGGCCCGTCGTTTTGTTTAACCTCACAACATGAAACAAGTGAACGGTGGTTGGCTTTTGAAAGCTGGTTCTTGGCCGACGTGAGATACACTTGGCGCGGAAGACGTGAGTTTGTAAAATATCTTCATGGAAGACATAAATACTAGATATCAACTCACCACATTATCTTGCAAGTCCTGGGCCAATGGATGATGTGGAATCGCCCTGGCACGATGATATGGCGTTGAACTACCACCCGCGGGAACAGCCTTGAATCAAGAAGGCGGCAAACACACTGAATTTCACAAATTTGGTTAATCGGCATGAAAGCTATAGTTGATGGCACAGGCATAGAACTTGGTCTTGTACAAAAATATTAATTGAATGAAGTACAGTCTAATCTACGGAGTGCGGGCGTGAAAACAGAGAAAGGGTGGGCGCAAACTGAACTGGATTAAATGGCAAAGCGAGACTACCATAATGGCTTCAATACCCGTACACTTTGATCGTCTTTGTTGAGAAGGCGATGCATGAGCTGCGACGCTCGCCGTACTGGTACGGCTCATAAAACCTAATTTCGACCAGGTGGTCTCCTTCGTACTCCGGAATGAAGTCCCAGTAACGGAACTGCATGGGGAAGTACCAAGGACCACTCATCATGGCCGNCGTCGGGGTTGTGAATGGAAATCTCGGCCTGTACACGGTCGTTGCGTCCCGCGACAATATCGGTGCAAGAAATACGCATCTGTTGGCCAACACGGCAGGTGGTCGGCATGTCCCGGTCGAAGAGAAAGAAGACAGACATTTTGAGGGAAGAATAGGATTTGTTTGGAGATGGAGCAAGAGTTCGGAAGTGCGTTGAAGTCATAGTTGTAGTGTAGAGTCTTTGTAGTGTGTTTGTGGTAGTGAGAGTAGTAGATTCTGACTGCAACTTGGGGGAATGTATCGCTCCTTTTATAGCAATGAAATTTCAGCTTACTTGGTTGGCCGCGAACAATTCATGGGTTTTGAGATGCCGGCTGTGAACCAGGTCTTTACAACTGCAGCGTGCGGTTATTCCGACGACAAACCATCCAAAAGTCCGTTCAGCTTATTCAACAACTACGGTATCTTTATGTGGACTACTGATGAAAGGGACGGGTTCCTGGCATGAAGAACAAAGACACAGGGGTATCGTCTAGACCAGCGGGAAGTGCCGAAGGTGACGGCAGAACTGTTGGGTCTAACATTGATTGCAGTGCTTAGTTCGAACATGGTAAAACCGTATATTGTATTGCTCGACGGGATACTTTGGTATGGATATACTGGGCGTGCAGCTTTCTGATGCATGAAAAGCCTCCACGGCAATGAGGCACGCTGACATCAAGACCCTTGGTTAGCGCTTAAGAGCGACACTTCTCTAAGACATTTTGGACGGTGGATTTTGTCAAAAACCGCAAGGTACCAATGATACGGTTATTATACACGACGAAACCCAAGCTTTGTTATGCCCCCACGTTTATTTAGGACTCATGAAAGACCTGCATTGGTAGATAGGCAGTGGTGGGACTTTCGGATGTGTTCACACAGTTGGTACCACCGTCTCGCTTGCACCGACATACTCACTAAGTAACACAATCGGCAATTGTGCAAGTTGATCGCACAATCTATGTTTATAATTCACTAACCATGGGCTGCTTCAGAGCAGATTCTCTCAACATCAATAGCAGATATGCGGTCAAAATGTCTAGTCAATGCCGACTGCAGTCTTGGTAAGTCAAAGAGTGTTCACGTGACTAATCAAACTCAACCATATTGACCTGATCGTACGGACCTCCAGCGGCCTCACCCAGGGGACTGAGTCCGGCGACGAAGGCTTAGGGTTAGTCTTCTGGATACTCGTAAGCCCCAGGCACGTGACCGAAAACATGGGAAGCCCATGTCTGTGAAAGAGATGCCCAAAAGGGAAATAGCCTACACTACTGTTCATTGTGTTGAGTTCAATCAGGTCCATAGAATTTCAGCAAGAGCACAATGCAGTCATCACATAACATCCCTGTGGACTGTGGCCCTACTCAGGTGGGATACTCCAATTTTGGAAAGGACTCAGATTATTTCTCGAGGGATAGCTTACGGTAGGCACGCACGTAACCGATTTTGGGTATTTAAGGTCGTGTTTTGGTCCTNTTTCCTCCTCTTCATACTCACATCCATCCAAAACTTCATCCGTCCAACTTCGATCGTTACCGATACAACCCACAAATCAACTCTTTGTTCCCGTCAACATTACACTGAACTTCTTTGCCACCATGTGTCTTCCAAAGAACGCATCCACTACCATCACCACTACCAGCGTTTCCTCCGGTCTGGTCAACGTAAGCAGACTACGCATTTATCCTAAAATGACTCACACAACGCTAACCTTCTTTCCTATGAATAGCATAGTAACTTGGCTGGAACGCTCTGCCCGCGCTGCAAGGCA
>JSUI01006333.1:0-40576 GCA_000833645.1 Huntiella omanensis
CATTTGAACCAAGTTACACTGTCGTCTAAAGTGGGTCTGTAGAGTTTTGCAGTTGCTTGGTCAATGATTGTCTGTGTGTGTCTACACGTAAGCTATTACCATCACCACTTTTGAGAATAAATCGGGAGTCAAGTTTGTAGTATCAAGATGCAGATATTATTGCAGTATTCCAGAAGTCAACTCTTTTTCGTGATTCATTTTGAATGGTAGGGTTGTTAGCAAATATTCAATTCAATGGTGGAATCAACCCTCAGTAAAACAACTTGCACTCACCAGGTCAAGACTGCACGCGCTAATTACATATTTGGCTTGGCGCTGACCATTCCCCAAAAAAAGCGGTCCATTCACACTTGGACGCTGCCCATTCACAAAAAAAGCGGTCGATTCACACCCACGACGATGGCCATTCCCAAAAAAAGTGGTCGATTCACACCCACGACGATGACCCTTTCCAAAAAAAGCGGTCCATTCACACTTGGACGCTGCCCATTCACAAAAAAAGCGGTCCATTCACACCCCCTGCCCGGAATCGACCTCCAAAAATTCAGCCCTCGAAAATCCCCCTTCAACCCCTGCCGGAATGGACCACCGTGAATGGGCATCGTCCTAGACCACCCCTGCTAGTCTCCCATACAAATTGAGTGTGAATGGACCGCTTTTTCTGCCCATTCACACTAGAATAGTGATAGGACGCTGCCCATTCACAAAAAAGGTGGTCGATTCACACTTGGACGATGGCCATTCCCAAAAAAAAGTGGTCGATTCAGACCCACGACGATGACCCTTTCCAAAAAAAGCGGTCCATTCACACCCCCTGGTCGGAATCGACCTCCAAAAATTCAGCCCTCGAAAATCCCCCTTCAACCCCTGCCGGAATGGACCACCGTGAATGGGCATCGTCCTAGACCACCCCTGTTAGTCTCCCATACAAATTGAGTGTGAATGGACCGCTTTTTCTGCCCATTCACACTAGAATAGTGATAGACCACCCCTGTTACTCTCCCATACAAATTCAGTGTGAATGGACCGCTTTTTCTGCCCATTCACGCTAGAATAGTGATAGTGATAGAACAGTGATAGCTAGTGTTCCTCTCCTACTCCACTAGGGCTCACGTCGCGTAGGGTATTACCTATTTTTCCCATGTTGGCGTTTGTTGCATATCCATATAGGCCAGCTTGGACTCGAACCCTAGTCACCCGAGATAGGGTCTTTGCTGACCCTTTTGACAGATATCTATACAAGTCATCGTCCCCGATAGCGCGCATTACGCGTTATATGCATATTTCCTCTGCAAAGCCGATGCACGATCCGTGTGTCGGTTATTTGATGGGCCAAAAGTATGGAGACGTTGAGTGACCTCACTTTGCTTGCCAGAACCCTAACATTGACCGCCCACAGAAACCGCCCTTATGATTGAATATCTTTCTTGTTTGTTGTGAGCATGAAGGCCTTGCTGTCTGTACATACTTCTTCCGTTGTTCCCAGTTATCTCCTTTCGTGGTATGTCCTACACATTGGACGTCTACGTCTCTTGGTAGTGAAATATTACTCATGCGTCGAGCATTATTCACTTGTTTCATGGATGAGACTCAAATACCTTCTTTTCTGATTATACAAGATTTTACATGTTTGTCTGCCGTGTAAATGTAAGACGTCTAAATGTTACTATGCTAGACATTCAAAAGGTATCTATATTATCTCAGTAAACTCCAAACACGATAACAAGTATACAGCGACAGACAGAGTTCCACCCGAGATACGTGGACTTTTTATACACCGGAAAATCGGCATAATCTTGACGTAGTTGTATGCTTCCATTGACCACGGACTATCATTGTTGTCATGATACGGCTAATCTGTCAAATCATCACTTACCGATCAGCCGTATAATAACTGCTCAGAAGATTGAGGCTACTACGACAGCAATTTTTGAATGCATGAATAGCTACGCCCTAAATCTTATATTTTATCCCTTCTATAAGAATTTGGGTGACGAGTTAGGAGCCTAGCGATGATGCCCGAGAGCTGTTCTTCTGTCGACATTTATGTCCAGGTTCAAGGAATCTTTAAACAATTACCTAGCATACTCAAGAAACCATTGAGTGAACTGTTGATTTTCTTCATGTTGACAAGATATCCACAGATCTTCGTTATTTTTAGGTTCTCAAAACACACGTATTAGCTCGATAAACACGAGCCCTTTTATCAACGATGTTCCATTTGTACACCGCGTAGCACACATACCAGAGACTTTACAATCGCACGAAACTCTGGATGTCAAGGAACGCATGCACAAATGATAGGATTTTATTTCTAATGTCATATCAATCTTCATAGGCCTATGTCTTGGGCGCATCAGCTTTACATGGAATGAATATTCGGGTCTTGTTCATTATATCACTTATCCCATACCACATGCCATGATATCAAAGATGCTTCTACCGGATGGAGTCATCTACATACAGGTCAGTAATATCTTTGGGCAAATATGTTCATTGTCACAGAGTATCAAATGTTAATTTGCGCCCCTGATCGTGAAGATGAACACCGCCACAATAGCTACACCGTGAGTTTTGTATATCCTTTCTCTTTGTGGACCGGAGATGATGAATGCGAAGACTAGCAATGACAGCCAGGAGGTGTTCTTGGGCCAATCCGCACGTTACTGTTTAATCCGATGCTTACTAAATACATAGAATACTGAAGACCCCTATGGGGTAGGCCTAGGCTATCTCATTATCGTCATAGCACTGATAGACCCACATTATTTATACGTTCCCGAGACCCACGGAGTAGCTCATCATACGCGGACATTGACACCAGTGCTGCTATGCTTATGCACCGCATACCACTTATCACAGCGTGTATCCATTTTGTTAGAGAAGTCGCCTATCTGGAAAGCTTTTTCGAGATACAGCTTGACGGACAGAAATTGATGAGTTCCAAGGAGAGACTGCTCTCACAACTACCAAGAATACGAGACAGCTACTCAAAAGAGTCGCCTGGGAATCACAGGTTGACTATGTGATATACTGGGGGTTTTAAATGGTGGTGCCAAAACCGACTTTGATATATGTAGTTGTCGCCCTAGCACAGACGGGCATTTCCACAGTTATGGTGTCCAATATAGACTTTGCATATTCAATAACTCTACGTGCGTACACTAGCGCTCAAATGGATGCATCTCTTACCCGTCTTTAAATTATTGGGGCGGTTTGTCAGCCTCTACAAGATAGTTTAGCCCATCCCGATGCCGTCGCGAGACTTGGGTCACAGAATTCTTACGGAACTGGTGTGAACAACTGAAACATCAATCGAGTCCATCCTGTCATCACATGATTTTAAAGTAGAGTTAATATAGTCGATGTTAGAGTATGGAGGAGATTTCAAAGTCTCGGGGGTTGGATATAGTTGGTAACGATAAGTCTATACAATAAGACATGTCATAAGTTTAGATATTCATCACTATGAGAACGGTGTGAAGTGTATGTAAGTGGGGATCAATATGTTACACTATAACAAGTTCTTCTCTCCTTTCGGTAATACGCTCCGAGTGAGGTACACCAAGAAGGAAAGCTCGTTCGACAAACAGAACCTCACCTTGTGGGGTCGCATTTCGTGCTACGAAGGCGTTACCAAATCCTTCAGCCAAGACAAATTCGTCGCTAATTTGACTGTATAAGCAACCGACGAACAGACTATCATCCGATAGCATGCCGAGGCTATGACCCGAGCAACGCATATCCCACAAATTTGAAATGAGTCTGTAATCAACATCATCATCTCTATACATGGCCACACCCAAGTAACGATCCAAACGTTTCTTGAGACGTAATCTGAATGGCGGACTATAATTCGAGCATCGAAGTAAAAAGTCCCTCTCTTCATCATCCGTCTTGTTTCAGCCGAAGCTTGCTGCCATTGCCTTTCACAACTCCTTGTTGTCGTTCTCTTGGAACGGCTTTACCACCTCGGCTCGGTACATACACTGAGCGTATATCTTTCCCCGCCCTGGACCGCGAAGAAATGTTGTGTTTTCCAACGTGTCAGTTCTTGTGCTTGCAAATTGTGAGGTTTGGAGTCTAACGAAGAAACTGCTACAGAGTCCGGCGGGAAGTAAGATGCTTTTGCCATATGGAATCCAGGATACCAAGGTACCCGCTGCAGGCAACCCCTCGGGAACCCATCGTGATCCGTCATTCTCCTGGGGTAGATATAATCGACGCTTCGTGGTTTTTAGAGACCTGACTATGTGTTGGGCGATGTTCAAAACTATCTCTGCATCAGGTTTATTGTAGTCAACTACTATTTCGATATTTTTGTAGAGCCCGGCAAGAGAAAATAAGCTATCGCGATCTTTTCCGACCTGAAGGGTTCGACATGAATTGCCATACGCGTAGGCAAAGGGTATTGTTTTGTCCGAAGCGAATTCTAACTGGAAAGTTACTTTGAGTGAGGATGGGTAAGTGACAACAGCAAATAACTCCTGCGATGGAGAAAAAAGAGACTGGTTGAAACTCCCAGTATCCGGCAAAGACCCATGTATACGTCGAACATCGCGAGCATCTTTGTTCCAATAGGTTGTATCGGTTAGAACTAAATGCACTAAAGGGAAACCTTATATTGTCCATATAACAAGTCATCCGCTGTACATCCTCGGATTTTGGGCCATTGTGCCTGTCGTCTTGCCAAAGGATATTTGAATCGGTCCAACTCGTTGTCGAATAACGGGAATAGCGCACGATACCCTTCACGGGTGGCAGACTCTTGGGCAATCCATGCGCGAGGCCAATAGGTACTATCAAACACTGGACGAAGGTTGATCCAGTTGACGTTTGTAAAGGCTTTCACCAGTCGTCGCCGGGTCTCTTGATTCTCGTCCCAGTCCAATGACTCCTGGAAAAGATGAGTCAATTCTCGTGAGATTTCGGCGGTCTCTGACTGAGCCGAACCAAGCCACGAAATCAGCCGGTCTGCCCTTTCGAAAGCTTTGCCCGTCATCTGCGTCTGGTGGGTCTTTTCTTCTTCACCAACCTGTCTGATCCATAGAGCATCGATCCACAGGCGAATTGGCTTTCTCTTGCGACG
Source organism: Huntiella omanensis (assembly GCA_000833645.1). NCBI lineage: Eukaryota > Fungi > Ascomycota > Sordariomycetes > Microascales > Ceratocystidaceae > Huntiella > Huntiella omanensis. Next base: position 5,090 of record JSUI01006333.1, read on the forward strand.
TATGTGCCATCATGCAGCCATGAGATTCTCAGTGATGCTAATAATGCCGGAATCAAGGTACATGGGATATGTGCCCTTTGGGGTGCCCTATACATACGAGAGACACGTGTATTTACCTGTGCTAGACGGGAAACTGTGTGAAGACATCAAACATCGCAGTAGTTCTAGTCCCACTCCAGGCAGTAGTATAACTATTCTGATTTGTACTTGCGGTTGGTTTAACGGTTGATAGTTGTACAACAACGGCCCAAGTGGCCCGCGTATCTTGAAGTCCATGGTAGGAGAGCCGGCTCGCGTGATCTTTCGATGAGCGAATCGATACTCTTTCTCTTGTGGATTTCCGGTCTCGTTGTTTATCACTTTCGTATCCAGTATAGGGGCAAAGTGTTCATTGTTCCCTGTAGGTACTTAGTATCTGGCGTTTTCAGTCGGGTCTATCCACAGAGCATAACCATGGACATACTTGATGTTTGACACTTTGTGATGCCATAACACTTTCTCTCACACACTTACAGTATTCATTGGATTGTTCTAGGTTCATAAAACCAATAGATTCCTGACTTGGTGGAAGACCCCAAGGGATTCGATCTAACACCACGCTCAATATATTGCGCTTTGTTGGTTGATGTATATGGCAGTTGCAGAAAAGCCAAGGTGGAAAGCATTGCTCCACATGTTCCGTTAAACAAATGCAAGAGTTTAAATCACAGATATCAATAGTTAGTAAATTGCAATGTCATTATGGGTGTACCCCGCGCCTGAAGGTGCCCCTCTACCAGTGATTTCACCTCGGGGACTTTCCCTCCATTCAATGCTACCAAATCATGCAGATGCTGACGGACTAGGATGTATCAGCATACGACGGCGCCTAGAAGAAGTGTGACCTTTGGACTTTGTTATAGGTGGATGTTCTATCAGGGCCTATATAAGTCACACCAGCGGATATTCCTATACAGCGGGCAACCATCAAAAAGAACAGCAACTGACAAATTCTCCCACTCTACGCACGTACATACATATGTACATACATGCATACCTAACAAGTCATTTGTTCCGAGTGCCCTGACGTCATTGTATGTCTGTATATATCTGTGCATGCCTTCCCCATACCCTAACACAAACCCTCGACAGTTATCAGGACCCGCTTAAATTCATATCCAACTTTTGCGCATTATCAATTTCCCATTCTGACGTCGTCTGCATGTAACCTCTTCCTCTGAATTTTCCGACGTCCCTGCGCGACCACACAATGGCGCAACCAGCCCCACCACCGCAATCATCCTGGATAACAGCTCCCGCGCCCATTGTCACTCTCTTCAAGACATTCCCTCTGGGTGTTTTGCCTCCCAATAAGCTTCCAGCTGGTCGGCCAGATCTATCAAATGACGTCGCGACCCTCTTTGTTTGGGCGGCAGCAGCTGACAGATTGAGTTATAATCCGAACTGTCTGAAGTGGCAGGTTGGTTAGCACATATACTTCAGATTTGTTCAATATCTAAATCATCAAAGGCCTACTTGCGTTTCTCTAAGCTTCCTTTTAAGACAGTCTCTTCAAACAACCATGCGTCGCCTACAGGATCGCTTCCTTTCCTGATCCCTTCTACCTCGGATGTCGCAGTTCCATCTACCAAGTTCACAAACTTCGTCGCCACGTCTTCTTCTGCCACTACCAAACCGCCAAGTCCCCCATCTACTCGACTTAACGAAACTTACACGGCCATGTGCGACTCTTGTATTCGACCTGCGTGGCTCTACAACCTATACATTAGTACTCGCAACACCCCACTACTAGAAAGACTTTACATTGACCCTGTGTCAACCTCGTCTGCCATTCGTTCAACAACATTAGCTTCATTGCGTGCTGCTGCGGAAGCTGAAGTCTTGCAATTGACACATGCAGCCATCCCATTAGCCGAAGATCTCTATTCCGAGGCACGATTCGCCTTTGCATCTTTAGATTCTGAGCTCGGTAGAAGTAAAACAGGCTTCTTTTTTGATGCCGAGTCTCCAACCGAATTTGATGCCATGGTGTTTTCCTATACCCATCTGATGCTTGATGAGTCCCTGGTGTGGGGTGAGGATACGTTCCCGTGCTCCATTGTAGCTTTTTCTAGGCTAGTGAAACACCGGGACTATATTCTGTCAACATACTGGCCAGAAACTGATGCCCATGTACTACCAAAATAATCACGAGCTTAACAAAAGAAAAACGGAGATTTTACCATTGTAAACAGAATGAAGTTAATGGATCGTATTTGTAATCGCTAACCAGAAAGGAAATCGCATTCATTGAAAGCTATGCCGTGTCGTGATCCCATCTCAAATTCACAGTATCTCGATGGTGGATCAAGATATCTGACATGTTAATCATGCTTGCTTGTCCACCCAGAGTGCGGGCTTTTCGCAAGTTCTCTTCTGTTTGCAAATAGATAGTTTCTATCTCTAACTTGCGTGCTTGGTCAAGGTGCTCTACATGCTTGTCGGTATGTTGTATATCCTCGAGAAGAATCTTGTCTGCATTCTACACGCCGATGATAGCATAGTTAATTTCATCAGCGGCCGATATCCGACTAGCACTATTGAATAGTGGATAACCGTGGATATGACTATGATCCTGAATTTCTAGCCTATCTGGTGTTACCTAGATAAACCATATCGTGCTCAAGACCTCCAATGAATGATACACACATATGTAAATACGTATGCATGTACATATGGGCATACATGTGATATTTTGAAATGAAGCACTCAGCCCTGTTCAGTACCCGCCGCACCTGGTTGTTACCAGCCTTCGGTGGCGTCGATGCGGGGTCGTCAATCAATGAGTTTGTCTCATAACTGGATAAGTGCTCAGTTTATATGGATGTACGATATGGACGATTCCCTTTTGTTTCAATGAATACCATACAAGTTATCTGTCATATACAGTTCCACGGTCGTAAGCCTGTATGCCTCGCGATGCGATAATCTGTTCAGCACATTACATATCCATACAACGTCAATACGCAGGGGAACCGAGCCAAGCGGTTGTGGCACTTGATTTGCCATCTAACATTCCGGGCGAACTGGAATGTATTTATGCATTTAAACTTGAATTTGACCCAACAGGAACAACTAAACTTGAATTCAATCATCTTTATTAAAGTCATCCTTGTCGCAGATAGATTGCTGTGTTGAACCGTCCGTTGCACACATGTTTTTCGCTATCCAATCAATGCACAGCCAGATACAAAGTTCACGGGCTTTGTGTCCATGAAAGAAGCTGCCCTCCATTGTAAGTTGACCACGGATTATCCCAGTATTGCACACAAAAGTCACCGCTGCCCGCTCAATTGTTTTCCCGATCGATCTCAAAATGAAAGCTGCTAACCAAATGTAGGAGGTCATGAGGACTTCGCCCCAGTAGTATACAAAAAGGCTATCCACAATGCAACAGGACAATCCATAGAATATGAATACCGATTTACGCTCCAACGCCCGGTCCGGAGCGGATACAAAGGCTCGGTATTTACCATGCGTGGTCCTACGGGCCCGACATCGTATTCCCATACCCCACTTGCTCCGGACAGACCGCAAATTCAACTTATCACACTCTACCCCGGCAAAATAAACTCGACCACCTTCGCTGCGAGATAAGCTATATGATTTTTCGGGCAATTCAGGCCAATATGATTGTCTGTCGTATGTCTGGGGGAGCCCTGAAGGTACCTACCCGATGCGCCTCGACAACGGAGTCACCAACATTACACAAAACCTCATGGCTGCTCTCTGGCACATGCGTGATATGCAGAAGCCTATCCTGCTGTGGATTGACGCTCTGGGCATCGACTAGACAGATAATGAAGAAAACTGCCGGCAAGTCAAAATGATGCGTGATATATTTGCGAAAGCCAACGGCCTAATTTCATGGTCTGGACCCGCGTAAAGTGAAACCAGCTCTACTTCAAACGGCCTAGGTAGGCTTCGTTTAGTTTCTCTTGACTGGGATCGAGACGAGGATAGACGATGAAAGGTGGTTGGGACTTTTACAAAGACTAATTGTATCGACCTTCGCTCAATATTTGATAGTCCATATTGGTCACTGATGTGGATTGTTCAGGAGGTTGCCGTACGCCAGGGATATCGCCACCTCATTAGATCGTACTACAGTGAAACTGGTACACTATCGACTCTGAAAGTGACATTAGGAATCCACGGACACAAGCGGCGAAATCAAAGAAGAGACTATATGATGTACGGCAGCTGCAGGATTTCGCTCCGGGCCATTCTAACTGTTAGCATGGCACTCTTTGGCCAGTCTTTTGATTGTGAATTTTGGGACGAGAAGCAGCTACGGCCACCGAAGAAAAGTTTAATTGACAAGCTTCGAAAGTGGGAAAACGTCAAGGCGATGACCGGCGGCTTCAGCAGTGACCTTTTCTTGGTCAACTAAGGAAACAATAGTTCAGTCACTGCGGTATTCTCAGTTTCGCTGATACAACAACTATATGCCTGGGTGTTTGATTATATCGATTTTGCGGGGGCGTATCGCGATTCATGTTACGGGCTGCAGGCAACGCAGGATCGAGACCGGTTGTTTGCATCTGCCGGGATCTATGGGAATGTAAATGTTGTGGTTGACTACGCTAAGCCAGATACCGAAGTTGCTTTGGAAGCTACCGAAAAGATAATTCAGTCCCTCAAGAGGGTTCATATATTGGAATCACTTCCTCTTGGAAATCATGCGTTAACGCCGTCTTTTGAAGGAAAACTTTCAGAAGCGAAACAACTAGCTTCCTGGGTCCCATATGGAAAGACGGCACTTTTCCCGACAAAGATGTACTCGATGGACTTTATTGGGCTCCAAAACAATGACTTCATTGGACAGTGAGACGAAAACTCGAGAATACGATCTTTATCAGAGGTCAGCGGTAGGAAAAGGTACATTTGCGATGTATGTAACGCATGGAAATCAAGTGGTCTTTTGAGAGAAAAACCCCCGAAGAACTGCGAGATGCAATGGCCGCAAGATTTGGAGCTGATAAGATCGGTCTCGCCCAGAAAGGACTACTACTAGAATGGCTCTTCGTCACGCATGATATGGGCCTCAAAGAACATGAGCAATCAGACCGATATTTGTGTGGTCAATGTAGCGGTGGTGAAGCTATTGACAACGTTTGGCACATGGCTCAGTACGGACATCATGTTTGTCTCTTGACAGATGGGAATCTATTTTTGTGTTGCCCACATAGCCAAACAGGTGATGAGATTGTGATATCAGAGAGGTTCCATCAGGCTTTCATTATACGCACAGGAAACTCTACTAGTAAATTCATATTCATCGAATGCGCACATTTGGTTGGTCTTGATCATAAGAAAGTTATCACCGACTTGAGGAACGAGTTGATACTAGAATGATGCTTACACACGTTAATCTACTGAGGTTCTCCTTTACTAATTCTTGAAGAAATCTAGTCATCCAGAAACATGAGATGACCATGTACAAAGGTCAAGGTTATTTGAATAAAGCCCGCTTCGAAACACTCAGTCTCGTTTTTCTGGGGCTTTCCATGTTTTTCAATACGAACTCTTGCGTTACACACTTGTTGTTGCATCCACTAGTTAGCTGATATATCACCATGTTAACTTATATGTGTCTACCTGCCAATCTTTACCGAGACCTCTTTGATTCATGATTGTTGTACAGGGCTCCCTCACTGAGGAGCCTCATTCATCATGGGCCGTCCACTCACACAAGCTTGCCTAATTTATCAACGAAAGGCATTCTTCTGTCAATGCAGATAGTCCCGGGAGGTTACCTATATTTATATACGCTATAGAAAGTTTTGCTGATTACTGAGGTCATGCTGTGTAAGGCCATGTTTGTGTAATACTTTCACATATGGGCGGCCTGGGCACCGCCAGCTTAAATGATGTGTCACCAAAGATATTTTTCCAATTAAATCAGTGCGACCCAGCGATGCAATGGCAGGTACCAAATCCCGGGTAGGGCACCATACTTGTCAACGGCCGAAATAAAATAAACCAGAGCAGGAACTGTCTTTCGGTGTTACATATAATGCATAATGCTATTCCGGGTATCTCAAGCTGCCCTATTTGGTTGGGCAAGATATCCGTGGAACTATTCGTGTTCTACGCCGTGGCTTAAGAAGTATTACATGTCATGTTTCAACAAGATATGTTTCGAAAAGAATGAACGGTGTGGGAGGGCGCAGTTGATGTACTGAAACTGGAGGGGTTCGTCGGTGGTACATTGTTTCATGATTTGAGGCGAGTGAGCCACTTATCCAATCACAGACACAACAGGCGTCGATTCAATATCATGTACTTCGATCCAGATCTACAGAGGCTTGTCGTTATTAAGACTTGACGGGTCATCGCAGGGTTTGTCATCAGTCTTTTTCGTGTTATTTTCCTGGGTTAAAATGGATGGAGCTGTGGAATACTTGGCTCAGAGTCTAACCATAAGGCTGAATATGCAATCATTGTTTTTTTGTTTCCCGAGGAAGTAAATGCAAAGTTAGAAAACATTGGTGACTAAAGAGTCATACCTCTGTACCTCTACACATCTGTGGCATTTGAAAAGCAGTGTGACCTAGATGGCTAAGCAAACAGTATGACAAATAGATAATCTCGGATGCTACAGGATTCCAATGATGTTATTTACCCATCGACTATGGAAACTCTAAGGCTACCTCCAATTGAGTGAAGAACCTCCCGTTATAAAGAGTCGAGAGAACCCTTCATTGAAACATGCAATCATGACTACCGTGACAACATATCTCTACTTTCTTTTTCACTTGCCACATTCAGTTCTACACAATGTCTTCACGTGACTTCGATATCATCTTAGGCGTTGGTGCCCAGTTTAGCCAATATGGCAGTACTTTATCTACCGAGCCCGGTTGCCCTAATCTTTTGGACTTCGATATTACCATTGATGAAGATACTACCACTTGTATTCACGAGGAACCAGAAAGCTCTTCTTAGAAACAAGGGCCCAACAAGTGAACACCTACACATAAGAATCTATAACTGCTTACTTTTGGTGGGCTTCTTACGTGGATATATGTTTACGTTGTAAGTTTATGAAATGCGCATACCAAACAAGCTTCTGGATTGTCTGTATAGTCCTCTCGAACCCATTATCTTGTAGGCCTAACACTAGCAACGGTTTCAATTTGCTAATTCACTCACATAGGTGCTGCTCTTCGCTATCGCTTTATTGTGTCAGACTACGTGTCAGCCATGAATGTATCACGGTGCCTTGTATGTATACATATTCCGGGTTTAGTTCTTTCCTACGAAAACGGACAAGCCAGAAGCAATACAAAGTCGTATTTTTGCTAACGATTGGATAAGAACCAGAATTGTACACTTGCTGGTGATAACCGATGAAGGGACGTAACGGCCAATTATTTTGTTGTAAAGCATTGGGAGACTCTAACCAAAGTCATCCTTTTGTGATTTGTTTTGTTTATCTTGTAGCAGAGAACGTCAGGGCTTTCTTGAGGATGAGTATATAAAATAGCAGGGAACTACACTATATGCAGGCTCATATGGTAGACTAGAAACTATAGCTTACGCTTTGAGCAATCAATTAAGTGGTACCAACAACGATGAGCTGTCATTAACATGAAATACCGGCTTTAGGGGACACTTCAGTTGCCCCGCATTTGAACGATTGGTAAATGTATATGTATGTTATGGAGGATTGGGGTTGAGCATAGAAGCTACCTAGCTCACGAGAGTTTGTTATGTTTATGACGCGTCCAAATACTCTGAGCACACTGACACTTTTATTTTCATTTACATTTCCTTCTCTCTTTTGTTGAATTCAGTATACAAGAAGTCGGTGATTCTCGTTTCTTCCATCGCCGTCGTTTCAAGGCGAGACTTAGTGAGCTGGGTGTTATGTGGGAGACAAGTTGTACAAGTTTTTGAAGACCATAGGTGGTAGTGAATCTATGATTGACGAACTATGATCGAACAATATCACAGAACTTAAACCAAATAGATATATGAATAATTGTAACTGGTTCCACATCAACGCATAGAAGGAAAACTGACGTTGTATTGCATCTATGATGACGTCATGACTGAGTCATAAGCCAAGCTAGGGACGGACTCCATATTAACCCTTACAAAATGTATACCCTACACATATGTATTGTGATTTGCAAACTGCTGATATCGGCTGAAAGAGCAAAAGGGTAATTACCAAAACATAACTTTAGTCTTTCCGTAGGTAAAAGTCTTCATGGCAATAACGAACCAAAGAAACGTGGATAATATTTTTCACATTAACTAAATACATATTAGCATATAGTTGACTGAAAATGACAAGAATGCCGTTGTCCTTCGTCATCCGGAACAGGATTTACAAGACATATTTTGCCTTCAAATCTGCACACTAATATGTCTAAACAAATATAGTTCCCTGGTTATAAATAAACAACTGGCAGCTGCCAATCCACCACATGGAACCTAAATTTCCGCACCAAGAAAAACGATAGCGGAGATACACCGCACTCTATCTGCGAATCCTTAAATCTATCCCATATTTGTGTGGAGACTTGTAGATAAGCGGATTGGGTAACAGTAACTACTCATTAAAACAGGGGTAATGGCGGGATGAAGCAAAGATATGGCGGAATTGTGTGTATAAGTAGGCGGGGTAAATGACTTACTTGACAATCTTCTTCGTCTGGAATAATCAAACAAAAGATACTCAAAATGGCGGATCCAATGACTGCACCGGCTTTAACACGCACATCTATCCAACAAGCCGCCAAGCTAATTGCTCCGCATATTCATCGGACTCCAGTCCTCACTAATACAACCCTGAATCTTATCGCCTCTACTCCGCGCACTGCAGAGGAACTTGCTGGTGGCGAATGGGCGGGGACTAAGAACCCAGCGAAACCGGTTATTAGATTCTGGTTCAAGGCGGAGAATCTCCAGCGTATCGGCGCATTTAAAGTTCGCGGTGCATTCCATGCGATTGAACGGTTAAAGCAAGAAGAAGGATGGGAGCGGGAGAAGGGAGTCGTGACACATTCCTCAGGTTCGTTTTATTCGCCCAATTGAAAGAATACATCTGACAAGACAACAGGGAACCACGCCCAAGCACTCGCCCTTGCCGCCCGTGAAAATGGTATCCCCGCTCATGTGGTAATGCCCTCTATCTCACCCGCCTCCAAAGTGGCCGCCACCCGCGGTTACGGCGCTACAATCCACTTTAGCGGATCTACCGGGCCCGAACGGGAAGTCGTTGCCAACAAGGTCATCGCCGAGACAGGTGCCAGGTTCGTTCCTCCGTATGATCATCCCGATATCATCCTTGGCCAAGGAACTGTTGGTCTGGAGTTACAGGAGCAGGTTCTAGAGTTACAAGGGGAGGGTGGAAAAGGACTAGATGCCATCTTGGGTCCAATTAGCGGAGGTGGGTTACTTTCGGGGATTGCATTGTCAGCAGAGAACACTGGAATCACCGTATTTGGCGTGGAACCTGGTTTCCAGGGAGCAGATGAAGTTCGCAGGGGGTATATCGAAGGAAAGAGACTTCCCGGTGAGAAAACACTCACGATTGCCGATGGGTTGAGAGCCCCAGTGGGTGTCTTGCCATGGCAGATTATGTATGAGCGGGGACTTGTCAAGAAGGTTTTCGCAGTGAGTGAAGAGGAAATCAAGAAGACGATCCGTCTGGTTTTTGAACGGATGAAGTTGGTTGTGGAACCTAGCGGATGTGTCGCGTTAGCCGCTGCCTTGTGGAACGAGGAATTCAGACAGCTAGTTGAGGAAGAAGCCGGCGAGAAAGGTTGGGACGTGGGAATCATCTTTTCGGGTGGAAATATGGCCGTTGATGCTTTGGTTAAACTCTTCAGTGAGGAATCAGCCATCTAAAGACTGTCTATTATAACTACACCAAATAAACTAATAAGACGCGTATCACTATAATCTCCACTAATCTATTTCTCCGGCGATGTCCCAGTTCCCTCTACGGTACCTTCACTTTCGTTGTCATGTTCTTCCAGAGGAACAGGTTTTCTTCTTTCATAGCCCTCTGAGGCATCTAGCCGCTCTCTCCATTCAGCTCCAAACTTATTGACCAAAGCAATCCCAATGACACCGCTAACAAGACAGATTCCGGCAACGATGGTGAATACCTTGCCAGGACCACCAGCTTCAAGAGCGGGTCGGGCGAGAAGAGAGCCAATGAAGGAGAAAATGTTGCGGACGAAGTTGTTTACGGCAACTCCGGCGGAACTTCTCTTGGGGACGAATTCAGTAAGTGAGGCGGTAGCGACGCCAAAGATGATCATTGTACCAATCCCGAATGTGAAAAGTGGGAAGATAGTTGACCACCAAGGCTGCTCATAGTATGTCAACCAGCCATAACCGATCAGAGAAACCGGGTAAAGGAAAAGACCAACCCACATGTTAACGCCAAAACGGTCTTCAGGGTAATAAATGGGCATTCCACGGTGATCGAAGCGCTTGGCCTTTTGTTGTGCCTTCTTCATAATGTTGTCACTCCAGCCGCCGCTAAGGAATGATGTGAACATGTATCCTGTTGACATGGGCGTGTACATGAGACCAACTTCGATTTCAGAGAAATTGTACGGGGCGCTTTCAAAAATGAGCGTGAGAGAGATATTGATCACGTATACAGCGCCATAGGTGATGGCAGCATATAGCACAGCAACGTAGATAACCCGGGATCTCATAAGTCCCAGGACCTTGACTGGGTCGATGAAATACCGTTTCACCCCAGCGCGAACCTTTGCAGTCTTTGATAGACTAGAGCTAGGCGGCCCAGGCGTCTTTCTCTTAGATGTCTCGGGGAGGATAAAGAAGATCATGCCCAAAACGGCACCACCGTACATGGTCAACAGCCATAAAGACCATCTCCATCCCTTACTCTGGGCAATAGCACCACCCAATAACGGGGCAATCATTGGGCCTAGCAAAGGGCCCATATAAAAGATACCCATGGCTTTACCTCTTTCTTCAGGCGCCCAGATATCAGCGATTGTTCCTGCACCGACAGTCTGCACAGAAGCCGATGCACCACCAGCAAAAAACCGAACAGCAATAAGGCCACCGATGGACTGAGCTGAAGCGGATAGTGCACCGAATAGTACAAACAAGGAGAAAGAACAAAGGTACATGAGACGACGGCCGAGGACCTCTGATAGAGAAGACCACCAAAGTGGAAAGATGGCCATTCCTAACATGTATATAGACACAGTAACGTTTCCCACTGTCTTGGATGTATGCAAACCATCAGCCATATCGGCAAGAGATGCTATACTGGGTCAGTTTTATGATAGGGTTCACTTTCAAGCAACATACGGTAAATAATAGAAGATCCCATGGGCCCAGCAACAGCCGCAAGGGCAACAATGACAGTCAACGTCCACTTGGTAGTATAAGAGTAACTTCTCGGGTTCTCAACCTCAGCAATCAAGGTAAGTTGACCATAACCTCTTCTCTGTAGTGTCGGTACCCGTCGTAGTGAGTGTCCCGTCTGTCCGGTTTGAGTCCTTGCCAACTCCAACCGTGGCTCTTCGGCGCCATCCGTATCCGAGACGTCATCTTCTGAATCGGTATGAGAATCAATGATAGCCTCGATGTCGACAGGCGGTTGTACCGAGACGGTATCCGACTGGGCGGGTTTCTCGGCGGGAGAAGCCATTGTGTGTTCTTGGCAATGGGTATAGTGCGGGTGTAAGATCCAAGAATAGAAGGAGTTTGCATCGGCGGATGGCGGGAGGCCGGGGTATATAAAGAAGGAGATCAAAGTAAGAAGCACGAGCCAGTTTGGAACACGGAGGATACACATTCATACATGCGTAATGTAAGTCCGTGTCAAGTTCATATGTATGTAAGTGTGTGAGTCTGATTAGGCCTCCTTTTCAGTCGCATCTCCGACTCATCCATCCACATAACAACCTGGCCATGACCAAAAGAATCCTAACAAAAAAGACTGAGACTCCGACACCTGTGACTCGACCGTACATACATACATATGTTGTATGTACATACATACATACATACATTCCGATCTTCTCTACCGATTCTAAAAGACCCACCTATTCACATTGGCAGGGGAATGTCCAATCCTGCGGGTAACGTACCAACCACAGCGGCTCTTGCACCTAGTCACACTATAAGTTTGCCAGGTCAAGCCAGTCAAGGAACAAAATAAATAGATACATACACCATTCATGACGTGGAACGTTTATCATTCGTTGTACAACACCCATGACGTAACTCAGGGGATTCTGTTGGCACTGGTTATGTACATGCATATGTACATATGTACATACATACAAATCTCTTGCGATATACGACTGTTTTCATTGAATTTTCCAGGCCCCGGAACTGACATCCGGATTCAAACAACGCTAGAAAAAGCCTATCACGCTATGACCCTGTCGTTCCGAACGAGCTTCACCCACCTTCCTGTGAGGGAATCAGGTGTTAGGGTTACGCCAGGAGTATACCATGTTGCTTACTAAGCATGTTTATCTGTTATTTGACAACCGCATTGCGGGTCAAGGTTTGGCTAGTTAGTTGGATGGAGGCTAGCCCATTATAGCTAAAACTTAATACTATGAAATCATCGGTTTTTATCTTCAATCATATCAAACAACAGACCCCTGTAGTTTATATCGTCGGGACTCGTCGGCTTCAACTTCAAACGGCGGTCAAAATCATCAGTCATCAAAGGAAAGTCAGCCCTGCGCTTAATCCTTCATTTCAGAGTATATACAACATGTTTACGTATCAACGACAAGTCTTAGCGGATGTCTTCAAAGCTGATCATATATGTACATAACTATTTGTGAGGTACCATGGAAGGAGTCATGGTTTACTGTATATAGGAGAGAGGCAATGGTGATCCGGTTGACATAGATAATATATTGTAGTAGATTATTAGGTAAAGCTATCTTATCTGATGATGATTCTGACTGATAGACCGATGCAGGAGGTCGACGATTTTGTTCACCACCATATACCCTTGCATACCCTAGCATGTGGGAAAAGAATTGTACCTGCTATGCTCATACTATTTGTCTGTTTTGGCATTTGCTCACGTATGTATGTACATACATATATACATACAGCAGTCTCTCGAGTTCTTTCGAGGAATATGATGAAACGGGGTTATTGGCTCCTCCTTTGTCGTCATACATGAATAGGGTTGTATAGTTAGTATTGTCGTGATGTGTGGGACGACATACATACATATATACATACATATGATGCAGCTTTATGTTTAGAAAACTGTATAACCCGTCTTCACGAACTTCATTCAGCTTTCCAACCCACATTTAATACGTATAAACCCAGTTTCCCATCAACACGGCACAAAACCAAGTCTAAAGATTCATCATCACCACTATCCTGTGTCACCAGACAGAACCCTGAGATGAGAAACCCTAGATTCTAATTGGCGGACTTAGCTCGCCGTCCCATTTTTTCTAGACACTAGATTCGCGGACCATGACGACCTGACTAACAACCGTGACATGGGTTTAGAGAGCCTATTATCGCGGGGGGCGGACTTGGACTGCGCGGTGGGGGTAGTGGGGGTGACGATGTCCACGTACAAAACAGCACAAGAACACCACAAAGATTGATATCTGTCTAGTTAATTATATACCTGTCTAGTTAGTTATATACCCCGCCAACACTACAAGACCTCTTTGTCTCATTTTCCTTCTCCGCCTCTCCACCACTTCATCCAACCACCTAAATGTCAATAACCTGTACAACCGCCCTCGAGGCCGCCACCGCCGCGAAACAAGCCTCCTTCACCCTCGCCACTTTATCTAGCGATGCACGCAACGAAGCACTCACTCTCATCCACGCCGAACTCACATCTTCGAAAGATGAAATCCTCCTCGCCAATGCTGCCGATGTAGATGCCGCACGGGAGGCCGCGAAACATGGAGACTTGAGCGATGCGCTTGTGTCCCGACTTGACTTGAATAAGCCTGGGAAATGGGACGAGATGATGGGGGGTATTCTTAGTGTACGAGATCTTGAGGATCCAGGTACGTCAATGTTTCATTCTTTAGGTCAATACAATGCTAACACACACTCACTAGTCGGCAAAGTAACCCTCCACACCAAACTCGACCATGACCTCCACCTAACCCGCGTAACCGCACCCATCGGCCTTCTCCTCATCATCTTCGAGGCTCGCCCCGAAGTAATAGCCAACATTGCCTCTCTGGCCTTAAAATCCGGCAACGCCGCCATCCTCAAAGGCGGCAAGGAATCCACCCGCTCATTCCTCGCCATATCCACCGCCATCTCACGAGCTCTCACAAAGTCACAAGTCCCGCCTGCCGCATTACAACTGGTTACCACCCGTGACGCAATTGGACCTTTGTTAGCACTGGATGGCCTTATCGACCTTGTGATTCCCCGAGGTGGTAATGAACTAGTCAAACATATCAAGAATAACACACGGATCCCCGTGTTAGGTCACGCCGACGGTATCTGCGCTTTATATCTCGCTAGTGACGCCGACCCAACGATCTCCCACCCCGTCCTTCTTGACTCGGCAACCAACTACGTCGCAGCCTGCAACTCCCTCGAGACTCTCCTCGTCCAATCTTCCGGCCTATCAACCGTTTTCCCTCCCGCCGCCCGTATGCTCATCGACGCCGGTGTCACATTGAAATGCACCGCCCGCGTGAAACAAGCTCTTCTCACCGCTATCCCTGAACTTGCGGAGTCTTCGTTAATTCAGGATGCCGTTGACGAGGACTTCAAGACCGAGTTCCTTTCCTTGACACTGGCGGTTACCGATGTTGAAGATGAGATGGCGGCTGTTAGACATATTAACTCTCACGGATCAGGACACACTGAGGTTATTTGCACCCAAAACGAGGAGGTCGCTGAGCGCTTCATGGCTGGTGTTGACTCGGCTGGTGCGTATTGGAACGCCTCATCACGATTTGCTGATGGTATGCGCTATGGATTTGGTACCGAGGTGGGTATTAGCACGAACAAGATTCACAGCCGGGGACCTGTTGGTTTGGAAGGTCTGATGATTTACAAGTACAAGTTGCGAGGCCACGGTCACGCTTCAAGTATGTATGGATCTGGTGAAGGAAAGAGAGCTTATTTGCATGAGAAAATGGATTTGTAGATATGTGGAAGAAACAAAATATATTCCAACAGCCGTAATACTCGCAATAAGATACAACGCACGTTGACCATCATCGTGACTCGTGACTCCCCCAATCTACCACCTAAAACGACATAAGAAACAAGAAAAAGAATAGAGACAATCAACATCTGACAACCGAGGCGCCCATGAGCCAATGCAACCAGAAACGAAACGAAACAACGTCATAAAGAGGGGGAGTATCATCGAAAAGAACCCAGGACCAAAACAACCCGTAAAAACAAACCCAACCCAGAATAAAAACAGTAGAAAAAGAAAACAACCAAAAAAAATCAATCAACATAAATCACCTCCGTAGTCCCGGACCCCCAAGCGAACTCCCCGGTGCCCCAACTCTCGACGCTCCAGCCCGCGGCATCACGACACTACTGCGCTTATTCGCAGCCGCCGCAGCTCCCGCTGGCGCTCTCAGTCCACTTGGTCTGGAAATACCCGAACCAGCCATCATACTCATGGGCCGGGGCTTCGCTGGCCCACGGAGATTGCTACCGCCGTTGCTACCAGTAGAAGAGGCCGAAGCTGCCGATGGCGGACGATTAACCGAGTTACGGGCAGGCGAACGATTGGCGTTTTGGTGGGTGCTGGGTGGCTTTGCCGTGGTACGAGCGACTTGTTCATGTTGGCCGTGATACTGCTGTTGTTGCTGGTACTGTGGTTGTTGTTGTTGCTGTTGGTATTGTTGCTGCTGCTGATACTGCGGTTCAGCAGCAGGTGGAGAAGCATTCTGCATAGCCATCATCTCTTCAGCCAGTTGCACCAACTCACCCTTCTCGATACGCTCCTGCTCAAGCATTTCGCGCAGGTCGTTGTTGTCACGAGACATCTCACGGAGCATAGTCTCGACGTTCTCAAACTCAGCCTGGAGTTCCCTAAGAGCAGCCGCATTATTGGCACTCTCCATTCGTCTCTCCTCCTCCAATTCAGCCTGGCGCGGGTCAACCGCGGGGGTGCCGTTGGAAATCTGGTGGCGCAATCTATCATTTTCCTGCTCAAGATCAGCTGCCTTTTGTTCCAAGTCCTGAACCTTCTTCTCCCACCGAGTTTCGTAGCTCTTCTTCAACGCCGTGACCTTGGTCTCATGCTTGCTCTTGTAGAGCGCGTGCAACTCTCTAGCAACCCGCTCCACAGCAACCTCCACCTCACGCGCCGTAGCGGAAGCCGGCGACCGGGACGCTGAACTCTTAAGAGCTCCCGGGGCAACCGTCTGCCCGGCAGCAGCAGCGGCCTGCAGTTGTTGTTGACCAGCGCGCATACCTGCCATCTTGCTTTCGGCGTCTTGCGCCATAATCTCCGCCATTTCACGACGTCCCTCACTTTCCGTCAACTTGGACTCAAACTCGTCACGTTCACGCTGCACAATGACAATCTCATCACGGATCTTGCGAAGAACAGTTTCCATCTCACGACCACGGCGCTCCCAATTATCCTTCTCAATCTGGAATTGTTCGCGCATCTGCTGCTCCGTACGCAGCTTCTCCATACTCTCACCCACCCGCTTCTCAGCATCACCAACGGCCGTCTTGAGCGACGTAACCTCGGCCTCCTTGCCCATGAGCGAAGCCTTAAGACTGCTAATCTCAGAAAGAAACTGCGACTTGAGCGATTCGAGCTCTCGCGGTGTCACGCTGGGTACACTGCGTGGTGTCGGCATGGGGGGCAGATCGAACTCGTGCATGTTGTGTTGGCGATTGGCATTGGCAGTAGCCTGCATGTTCATGCCCATGTTCTCCATCTGTGCAGAAGCCGTAGTCGAGGGCATCATCGAGACAGGGCGGCGAGAATTGTTAGGATCAATGTTGTTGTGATCAGGAATGCGCAAATTATCGTTAAATCCGGAAATGCTATTGGAAGATTGGTGGCTGGGCTCGCCAGACATGGACGCGCGCATATTCATGGGCGAAGGCCGGCGGGCTCTAGGTGTAGACACGTCTTCAGAATTACCAGGGCTGCGAGCCCCCAAACGGATAGCGGAAAAATCACTGTAGTTACCAAGGTTGCTTTCGTCCGCCTCCATAATGGTATCCTGGTCCTTGACCTGCAAAAGAGCCGAATTGGGTCCAACAGCGGTCGGCATTTCCATGGGCGTCGCGGACATGCCACCGACATGATGCACTGTAGCATTAGCTACAGCAGCAGCAGCCTCTGCATGTTTATCTTCATCTTCAAGAAGTTGCATGGCCTTGGCTAGGTTTCCATTGTCTCTGAGGGCCTCGCCAATGCTCATGGGTGGTCTGTCAGGCGAAAGCGAGCGGTTGGTAGCCTCGCTACCGGTTCTAGACCTAGATCCAGCAGCAGGACTGGTGACGCGGACAGGGAAACGCTTCTCGGGAAACTTGCGCGGACTACGCACGAGTTTCTCCGATGGTGACATGGGATGTGATACTGAGCTGACGCTAGTGCGGAAGTGGTTGTTTTCGGCGGAGCCAGATCCGGAGCCGGAGCCGGCAGACCCGGTAGAGCTGACGGACGGGCTACGAACATCAGCACCAGCGAGTAACTTGAGTGGCGAAAGCTCGGTTCCCGACATGACGCGGGACATTCGGTGGGCCGGCGCTGGTTGAACATGTTCTGAGCCCAGTGTAGCTTGCATGTGTGATGGGACAGTGTTTGGTCCGTCGGTCATCTGGATGTCGCCCATGACGGTGTCTAAATCGTGTTCGTTGGCTGGTGAAGCTTCGGCGGAGCCAGGGGCAGAAATGGTCACGGAAAACGGACGCTTGCAGGGAATAGTAGAAGTAGTAGGTGAAGGGCGATCGGCAGCACAGGTAGCGGCGGTGAATTCGGGTGTCTGTAGAGTAGAGTCGGCAGTCTGCGTAAGGGATATATTCATTATGGCGTGACGCGGGTATTCGGGGAAAACGAGCCGGCGTGTTAGCCGGATGTGGCGTAAGAGGGTGTTCCGATCAGAAAGATGAAAAAGAATACAGCTTATTCACACTGAAAGCGAAGCGATTGATGACGAAAAGGCGAGGAAGGAAAAAAAAAGCACAAGCGATTCACCACAACAATAAATTGAGGGGTGGCGGTGGCGTTTGTTGGTGTGAATTTGGCCTTTCCAGCGGCGTATCAATATGTAGGAACGACAAACGTGGCGTCGAAATCTAACAAAAGAGGAAGCCGCAAAAGAAGAAGAGAAGGAAAAGAAAAAAAAAGAGGAACTTGTTTCCACAGGATAGTAAGTAAACTTTGTCTGTACGACGAATACCAAAGGGAAGGCACCAACAGCAGAAAATGGCAGGAGGGTAACCAGGGAGGGAAGGGTGTAAAACGAGGGGAAGAAGTAAAAAGAGAAGGGGGGGGAGAGGCTCGTCCGTAGCCCGTAGCTCAACCTTGTTAGTCGCGTTTTTGAAAGAACGCAGAAATGAAACGGGCAAGGAAACAAAATCGAAATTGCCCCGTGCTCGGAAGGGTGATGATAATATGGTTTTGAATGAGTGGGCTATTTTGGCGTTGATAGAAGAAGAGGATCATTCACAGTAAACAGAAGAACCCAAGAACTTAAGGAAGAATTTTATTTGGGAAGGATAAGACTATTTAACCCTGTGACAGGAACTGACGGAATAGTTTAAAGTAGTTGCGCCGACATTCGTTAACATTCTCACGCAGGAACTAAAGCTATTCACTCACGTTAGTCCCTGTTTTAGATACAAACTCCATCAAATCAACGAATCCTCGTCGCCCCACTGCATAGCAACCGGCACATCAATACAAATGTACATAAACAAAGCTAACAGAGCCTCCAAGAATTTAACTTGCACTTCACTTGAAAAAAAAGTCTAGAAAAACCAAAAATCAATTCAATCGTCACTCATACTATCGTAAAAACGACCTCTACCAACGGTCTTTTGTCCCAGCCCGTCACCTCTAACACAATCTTCATTTCAATCAACCAAACGACTCTACAGCCCAAAAAGAAAACAAAAAGCAAAATATGTCGCAAAAGCTAAAAAGCCAAACAAAAACAAGTCATAACTTGCGTAGCCAAAAAGCCATAATACGTAACAACGTACACATCAACCGTCGGGGAAACCCGATGGAAGATAGAAAAAAGAAAAGGAAAATAGCTAAACCAAATGAAAAAAAAGTCGTAAAGTCGTCACCCAAAACAAAGAAACATGTTTTTTTCCAAGGGCCCGTTCCGTTCCCAGCCCGCCGTATCCAAGCTTCACCTACCCCGTCATCAAGAACTCGGACCACATTCCACCAGCCACTTCACCAAATGCTCGGCTCTTCCCCGCAACGCCGTCTGTCCGTCCGTCCAGGCCATTTTTGACCACCAAACTCCAGGTAAGTCTCCGTCAGAGCAACTGAAGAAACTCCCTCACCAAGAAAATAACGCTCTGTTTTCTACAGCCCTATCAAGTCAGGAAAAAGCCCAGATCAAGATGTTCTGCTATGAACCATGGACATTGCACAAAAGCATAATCTCAGGTTTCACGCAGAACATAAAGAAAGGTGTACTTTTTTGACAGTGATATTGACAGCAAGGAAACATGAAAAATCAGAGACGCCATTTCATTTCAACCAGAACAAACAAAAAAAGAAGAAAAATCAAGAACCAGAGCAAACAAAGAGGCAAGAAAAACAACAAATAAAAAAGGACATGTACAGGCACAGCACCAGACTAGAGATCCCGTTTCCTCGAGCCTCAAAGTCCGCTATGCCCAGGCAAACAAAAAGAGTAATAATACGTGTTATAGAAGTTCGTGAAACCGTTTCTTCGTTTGTGCAAGATAATCCACCAACCGGGCATCGTCACAGCCAGTGGAGTCTTACAACCAACAGCTTCGATAAAGCCTTCTTCGTCTTGATGTATGAAGGGGACAAGAAAAAAAAACAAAGACAACTAAGTAAAGAGATACGATAAATAGAGAACTGAAACACAAAATCATAAGGTCGTCATCGTTTCGTATGCCGCCCTACAAGATCCCGACGGTGTGCTGGGTGCCGCGGGTCTTCATAGAGAATCGTCTCGGAGACAGTTCGAGAAGGAAAAAAAAAAGAAAAAATAAGACGTGATACAAACATCGCGTGAAAAAGTGAGAAAAAAAGACAAGAACGGACAAACAAAAATCCAAAGATCAGATCATCATAGCCGCGAGGCCAGGCAAAAGACGGACGCAAATAAAGCAAGTGGGAAAACAAAACAAAAAAAAGAGACTGAAAGGGCTACAGAGCCACAACCATCCAAAGAGTATCCAGTCAAGGGCTCCTTAGAAAGTTGAGGCTTGAGCCCCACAAAATAGAGACATCATCATGGGCGTCGATCAGAGACACCACAAACAACTAAGCTAGAACATCACCAAAGTGTTAAAAAAACTGGACTTTGTCTCTTGTTCTTCGCCGTCATCATGGGCGTCTCAGCAAAAACAAATCGCCAATTTACCTTCTGCGAGGGGTCGCAATACGACGAGCGCTCGTATCATACGGCGCCGTCTCATCGAGGGCCGAACCATCAGTCTTACGACGCTTGGAATCAACACGCTCATCATCATCCTCCAAGGACCGCTTAAGGTTGTTGTTGGTAGACGCACGCACAGGGGCACTGGTGTTGCTCGACAGAACTGGGGCCACAACAGGGATAGACTTGATAGGATCCATGGCGGAGTAATCGGGAGCAGGGGTGCCAGAACCAGAGACTGTCCGGTCACCACCCATAGCGCTAAACACATTGTTGTTGATGGTGGCGCTAGGGGTTACCACACCAGTGGCAGCAGCCATGGAGGCAGAAGTGTTGTCAACAACACGGGGCGACCCGGGGTACGAGTTCGACTCCTGGTAAAAGTTCTGCGGGGCGGAAGTGCGAGGAGTGGCGCGACCAGAGGCGGGGTGGATACCAGGAGACTGAACAGTCTCGGCAGGCATGTGAGTCTCGGGAAGAGCAGATACTGGTGGCGCTGGGTAGTTGTATTGTGGGGCGCGCTGGTGATCGTAGGTGCTATCGTGGGTGTACTCGCCGTCCTGGTCGGCCTCGGCAGACTGATGCTGGTGCTGGTGTTGGTGCTGGTGGGACGTTTGGTGGTGAGACTCGGTGTTGTCGGACTGAGTGGGCACAATGTGTGCCGCAGTATCGTTGGGCATAATAGCCTTATCGTGGGGGTCCATTACCGAAGCCGAAGTAGGACCGTTGCGACCGTCATTAGCAGACATGTCAGTCTTGACATATGAGCTGGTGTAGACGTTGCGGTCCTGGGGCATGGGCGCAGTGCTGGCGTAAGGCGACTGAGTACCGGAGTGAGGGTTGTACATAGACGGCCGCGGGTCGTATGGTGAGACACTGGCAGGAGGCTGAGAGTACGTCTGCATGGGAGCGATAGCGCCGCCGGGAGGAGTGGTTGCTGGAGAAGGAATTGAGCGATTGTGATCAAAAGAATCCATGGGCAGTGGGTGTGTACCTTGCTGCTGTTGGCTCCATTGGAAGCCCTCTTGTGGGCCCATTCCTCCCATGACGCCACCGGCAGTAGCAGGAGGAGTCGGGAAAGTGTGGGCACGCTCAAGAGTAGGGCGAGCCATGTGATGGCCATTGGACGCCAACGGCTGACTGGGGCCAGGAAGGGCCATTTGCTGGTGGTGAAGAGAAGGAAGGTTTGAGGTCATCAAATTGGCCTCCTGCTTCCGGCGCTCATGGGCTGCCATGACGGGGTTGGCCCGGTTTTGGTTGGCAGGGTGGCACAGCAGACTGCTAATGTTGTGGACAAAAAGAGGGTACAACAGCTCGGTGATCTTCTCCTTGTTGGCGAAATCCAGGGCACGCTCAAAGGGAATCCTAAATTTCAATGTTAGTATCAGGGCAGGTGAAATGAATGTTTGCCATTCAAAACTTACCAAACACCCTTCAAATGCATAGGCCCAATCTTGACAACATGGCGAATCTTTTCGCTCTTCAAAATACCATCACGACGACCACGCGTCATACCAGCGACATTAAGCAACTTGGTGCCGTTAATCATGTGGTTGTCTTCGCGACGAGCAACGCAAATTCCCCGGGCCTCAACCTGGAAGCAAAGACTGCCCTCATCCTCCCAGAGGGTGGCGGTCACGCGGGGCTTCATGCCGGGAGGAGCAACCTGACCAGTGGTATCCATAGACGTTGGGTAATGGCTCTGCATAGTTCCGGGGTGACCTCCCAATGGGCCATGACTCGGCACGGCAACTGGTGGCGGGAGAATCTGGTTGGGGACGGTTCCGGGGTGAGACATGCCACCGCCATAATAGGACTGAGCATATTGCGGAGGTGGGGGGTACTGAGCCTGAGGATGTAACAAAGGAGGCTGGGCAGATTGGTAATGGGCCATACCAGAGTGGCTCTGCGGTTGTGGTTGACCGGTGGTGATGTGAGGATAATACATATCTCCTTGGCTCATTGCTGGAAGCAGGTGATGTGGAGTAAAAGCGGTGGCGGATGGTCGAACTGAAGGGAGAGTGGGAGACGGAGTGGCGGGGCCAAGCGAAGAGGCCACTGAACTCAAATCGGAAAGAGTGCCGGGAAAGGAAGCGAGGGGCGGAGTGGAAGCAGCACGTGTGATGTAGCTCTGCAAGTTCGGGTAGGCGGCAGCAGAAGGACCTTGAGCGGGGGCAAACGAAGGCTGAATGTTGTTCATAAACGGCAAAACAGCGTGGAGTGAGAGGCGATGTGAGGTCGACTGGCCGGACGGATAGCGAGGCGTTGAAGTGATATTAAGGGACAAAATCCGGGAAAATGCAGACGGAGAGGGGCGGCGTGGAGAAGGGGTGGGGGGGGCGTGTGCAGAATCAACTGTCAACCTTTCTGGGGGTGGTGGAAGAGGACAAGAGTGAAGAAAGAGAGGGCGTCGAGGCCGTGAAGAAGAATGGTCTCAACGAAAGAAGAGAAGAAGAAAGAAAGAAAAGAGGATAAGAGGGGCTGCGTAAAAGGTATATGTTAGTGGTCTGCGTGTCGAAACGGCGCACAACAAGACTAAATGGAAAAAGCCGAACAAAAAAAAGAAAAAAAAAAGACACAAAAGAAAAGGAAAAAGAAAAAGGGCGCGCATGCACCTATAAGGCGGTGAGAAAAACGACTAGGCCCTTGGACAGGCCAAGCTCAGCCCATCCACCCAGCAAGACCCATGCATGGGGCGGGAGAGGAGGGAGACGAGAAAGAGGCGAGGAAGAAGGAGAAAGCCAGTATAGTAGGAAGAAGCGACGAGGACTCAAAGCAAGCAGGATGAGGGGCAAGTGATTGTCTGGCAAAGCGGACGGTGATAGACACGGGCATGCATAGACAGGAGACACAACCAAAGATCACCAGATCGAGGAACAAAGACGACGAGACAACACAACGAGGGGGCGGGTGTTTTTTTTTTCGTTTGGTGAAGAGCTCGTTGGCGGCCAGCGAACAAGCGAGGATAACGGGCCCAAGCTAAGTGAGTGCACGAGAACGGACGAGTGACATGGGCTTGGGGTTTTGGGCAGCGCAGGAGAAGGACGGAAGAAAGAAGCTATGGCTATAGATAGTGTGTACTACTGAGCGCCAGGAGGACGAAGCTTTTAGGGAATGATTATGTCGGTATGTCCAACCAACACACGAGGACGAGGACGACGGTAATGATGTTGATGGTGATGAACGGACGGCTACTAATGCAGTCATTTGCCAATGCAGATAGTTGTTGCAGACAGTTGATGCATCCAGTTTCTGCAGACTGCGGCCAATTCTGGGGCAAGTGGTTTGTCTGTCTGATGGATGGACTGGCATGCAGAACGCCATGTGGAGCCCGACAGCACAAAGACTCAAAAAAAAAGACCATCCATTCCAAGGCTGCAGACAATTACAGATGTAGGCGGATACAGCCGGACAATCGGAATGGAAGAGTGAATAAACGATGACGGGAAGTTTTGAGGGAACCAAGATGGCACTGGCATGTGTCGAGTTGGGTTATGGTTGTCATGATAATGATGATGGTGTGTATAACGTAGCGTATAATGGGATTGGTATGTGTGTACGTATGTATGTGTGTATTTCGGAAAGTGTGTGCGTATGTGTATGTGTGGGTGTATGTGTATGTGTGTGTAGTATCGTCGTCGCAGATGGTTCTTCGTAGTCGAAAAGAGACATCATTTTTTGTCGTCGGTGATGTCGATTTTGAAAGGGAATAGATGGGCAACACCAAGATAACATCAAGATATACAAATGGAACACAGAAAATTACTTACATGTTGTGATCTCCTGTTCGGGGGGACGGTGGAGAAAGGTCGTCAAGTCGAACAAGTTCACAGGCGACAAAAGTGAGATATGCAGGAATGCAAAAATGAAGGGTGCTTGGCCGAAGGGTGGAGAGGGAAGTCGGCTCAGGATATATGTTGCAGGAACAAAGCGTCAAGAATAGTGGTCGTGAATTTAGGCTGGTGCACTATGTTTTAGTGGTGTCCTAGTTGAACGAGCGAATGTGGTGCGGGTGGTGGAGTGGACAAAGCTGCAGGTGCAAGTGCAAGTGCAGGTTCAAGTGCAGGTGCAGGTGCAGTTACAAAGTGCAGGGTAATGGAGAGAAGGCTAGAGCTTTAAAGCCAGGGCACACACATGTATTGTGAATTGGAAGGAACCGACAAGTGGAGGAGGAGGAGTAAGAAGAGAGGGGAAGGAAAGACGAGAAAGGGAAGGGGGCTGATGAAGAAAGAGCTAAAAGAAGTGGTGAAAGAAAGGCAGGAGTGGTAGAATAGAGGAGGTGGTGTGGAGTTGATAAAAAAAAAAGGGACTAAGCAGTCAATGTATGCAGGTGACAAAGCAAATGCACAAGCGGGAGGACGACGACGAAGTGGATAAGAACAAGAGGGGATTCAGGGATAAGTGGTAGTTTTAGCAACATAGAGAGAGGGATATGAAGAAGGAAAGAGTAAGAAGGGATAATGTAAGTAGATACGTACGGATACGGGTTTGAAGGGAAGTTGTGGACTGTAGAAGAGGAATAAGAGGAAGGAACGATGTAGGTAGTATAGGTTATAACATGTGTAAGTATAGTAGACCGAGTACTAGAAATAGAGAGCGGAACAAGCAACAGCAACAGTAGCAACAGTAGAAGGTAGCAAGGGAAACTAACCGTGCTTTGTGGTTTTCTTGTTTGGACGGACAGTATCTATGTACGGCGGTAAGAGAACGATAAAGAGAGAGAGAGAGCAACACAACAACTACAACGGCCGATTGACGATAAAAAGGATGACTTTCACAGTGAGTGAAAAAAAGGGAAAAAAAAAAAAAAAGAAAAGTAGGACGAACAAGGATTGGAGAGTTTTGGCGAGCGAGCGATGGTGAATTGAGGTGAGGCAAAACCAAACCAGGGAGCCAAAAAAGAAAGACGCCAGGGAGGAAGGAAGGAAGGAAGCAAAGAAAGAAAGAAGGCCGAAATAGGAAGTAAAAGTGACGATAAAAGGTTTGTGTAAATGCTTGTTTTTAGAGGTTCTTTTAAACCGGCAGAAAAGAAGAAAAAATCGAAAAAATAAAACAAAAATGATAGTGGTAGTACAATAACCTTGTGACGGAGCTTAGAGCTTACAACAGAACACCACCAAGCAAGACCGAGCTCTTAGGAGCTCTTAGGAGCTTTAGAAGCTTTAGGAGCTTTAGTAGCTATCACAAACCGCAAGAAAGCTACGAGGCTTTTTGGCTTATTGTTGGTGTTAGTGTTTCCAGTAGACCGTTGTATCCGCCTCGTCCGTTGGGAACCTTGAGTACGTCAAACCCGATAGCAATCAAGAAATCAGCAGTGTGCTTAGTATAGTAATAGGAGGTCGGGATGACGGACACCGGGCAAACGAGTAGTTTAGTTTGACCAAGTACATACATTTTGGGTCGGGATGGACGGTGCATAGTTAACCAGACAGACGGTTGGATGATAACGGATTTGACGGATTGACGGATTCACGGATTCACGGATTAGATGGAGTGTGTAGTTTATTAGTCGGCGTGTTGTTTGTTTTTTTGTTTCTTGATTTTGTTGTTGTGCTGTTTTAGAGACTTTGACTAGTTTAGTCAGTAGTTGAACGGATTTGAAGTGACTAGTTGGCGTTGGCGTTAGTGTTGGCGTTTAATCATTGATTCAAGTCCCTTGTATTTGATTTCAACAATTACTACTAGGTAATCGTTTACTAGAGATGACAGCGAAGAAAAAGATGCAAACTAGATGATGATAGAGCTGACTACAAACGGCCTTTGTTTGTCATTCTGACTATGTGTCTGTCTGTCTCATCATCAACCGATCTAGTTAATCCATCAGTTAGTCAATTGCCTCATCAAAGCTAGACGAAATCAATCCTAAAGGAAAGAAAAAGACTCAAGCCAGTAATGAATCCTACCAACCAATCATTGTCATTATACAGCTGTCACTTTGACTATTCGGGTACGTCATTATATTTTTTTCAAGAGACAACTGTCATGGCTGGCTCTAGATGAATTCTATTGTTTCTATATAGGGTTTATTAACCCTACCATTGAAAGATTGGTTTTCTAGAAACATGAAGTGATGATATGCACTCATTGTGATTCAAAACAGTACATATATAAGAATGATGATGATTTACGTCACATTCTGCAGTTTGATCACTTTTCTTTTTTATCTTCAATTTTTCGAATCATTAGGAGTCCACGATTCATAGTAGTACCCGATTTGAATCGGCGCTTTTTTCGTATGTCCGTACATACATATGTTGTATGTAAGCAAACTGAACCAGTAGAATCATTGTATTTAGCGGCCAATTCTACTTTGATCTTGTTCATCTTGTTCGGAATTAATTTACTCTAGACAAACCACTTGGGCGGCTGGCTCGGTGACGCCCATTCATTCGTATTTCCTTGAACAACACTAGATATTCCTAATTAGTAGCATATCCAATGACCGGGCGGCTATTCTCAATGGCCAATTCTTATAACCCGTCTGGTCATCAGCGGATACTCATGATACTGATACATATAATTCATCTGTATTATGGATTTTAATCCCTTGAGTGAGTAAAAAGTCAAGTTTTCCAGCTTTATATCTTGGGGTCTTTTGAACATCACCCCTGGACAATAGAACCATTTGTAGAACCCTTGGCCAAAGGACGAACCCTGTTGTTCTTTTTCCCTTGGTTGAGTATTTTAAACATATTCTTTACAGGTTATAGAATACCCAACCTCCTATATCTTGTGCCTCACGGACAGCCGGCTATTTACTCGTCTGTGACAACTTTGACGGAAACGACCCACGTACTTGGGAGAAGTTGAATAGAAAGAAAGAAAGAAAGAAAAGATCACAGTCTAATTTTCCAGCCTTTTTGTTTTCTTCTTTTTAGACTCAACTTTTGAATTTCTGATAGATACAGAAGAAACATACAAACAAAGGAGAATACCGAGTGATTGATTGCTAAAGTTTCTGTTTATATAGAGTGATGAGATCAGAGACTTAGTGTTGGGATCAATCTTATACCGAGAGAACCTTTCTACAAAGTGACATGAAATTTCACACCGCTTCTAAGATATACAAATTCAAAGTCATATCTTGTTTGCGTCATGATAGAAAGATGAAAATAACCCAAAATTGTTTCCATTTTCCCTGGTTGTTCTGAAACAACGGGCTGGACGAATAATCAAGAAACACCAGATGACCAACAAAACCTAAACTTGATCTCCTCTATATTTTAATCCTAAATAGGAAACAAAGTATATACAATACAACATAAAGGTCCTAAAGAGGTCATAGTTAAACGGCATCTTAATTTACGAGGCTGGGAGTTCTTTTCAATATCAAACGATTGGAAAGAAAAAGTGCAATAGTGACGACGATGATGAAGTGGATTTCAAGAAACCTTGCTTAGTGTAGCTAATTTTGGAATGACGGACGGATGGCTTCGGCAGATTCTATGTATGAGAAGAAGAAAAGAAGAGAAGTGAAAAAAAAAAGAAGAGGGCCCTTGTTGGTGTACCTTGCATGGCGGTTGCAGTAACAAAGAAGAAGCGTATGCATGATGACAACAACGACAAGAATTGACAATTGAAGTATACTGCTGTGGTATGTTAAGAAGTATGGTGACGACAAAAAGTGTGTATGTATACAAGTATGGTATATCAAGTTTTTATGATTACAAGAGGTGTATCTACTTACAGTTAACAATTTGACGTTGATATCATGATATCATGACAACTAGGGTTAACCAACACCAATAGGGTTACTATACATAGATTCATATCAAACAATCACAAATATTCTTTCGTTATTCCCTCAAAATTGTGTAAATAAAGTAATCCCCTCCTTCATTTCCCTCAGTTGAACGCCTCAGCACAAAAAAAAAAGTTCATAAAAAAAAGGGACGCACCATTTTCCCTGTTTTTTCTTCTTTTTCTTGCTTCTTCCCAGCCACCAACATAAGCACAACACAACGGTAAAAAAGTAAAAACCCTAGGCCAAGACGGGATAAAATAATGAAAACATAGCCGAGAAATAAACAGACGTTCCGGAAACTTGCACAAAAATTCGGTGGCTGGGATTTTTGGGGTGGTTGTTTTTTTTCTTCTTCTTCTTTCTTCTTTGTTAAAGGGAAGGATTTATGGAGAGACTTTGGGTGGGATTACATAAAGGATGACTTTTGTGTTGCAATACAAAAGAAAGAAACCCTTATTTGGAGTTTTGGGGGTTACAGAAGTAGGACCGGTCTTGCGTAGGTCGTCGTCCGTCTCTCTCTTTGTACAACCAAAGATACACACAAAAAATTATACATCAGGGTTAATCTCATTCAAGTATCCACAATCAGGTAGAACCTGCCATTTTCTATCTTGGTTTACTTGGTCAATAACCCTCCCTTTATGGTCATTATCCCCCTTCTTTCCCATTTTCTCCCTACTTTCCTATTTGGTTCATAGAGACCGGCGGTGAGACCTCAAGCTTAGTTGTTACTAACCCCTGGTCGCTTCCTTCTATCTATGTATGTATATGTATATTGTATACGTTGTATGGGTCGTGGGGGAAGGTGGTTTACGTCCGTGGTTACTTTGAATCCAAGTATGTAAGTGTATAGACTTATTAAGGTCTTGACTTTGTTAACGACATACATACATACACATGTACATACATATATACTTACATTGGACTTGGATACATACTCACGAACCAGTTGCCCGTTCTGCAGTGTCGAGTGAGCTGCATATAATCTGACATTAGCTGCATGCATGCTCTTTAGCCGTAGCAAAAGTAGACTTGAAGGTTTTGTATGTACATATCTACAAGGACTATCAACGGAACGGGTCCATGAAACAAATCTATAATCGAATCTATAATCGACATGTAGTTAACCGTATACGACATCAACTTCCATGAATCAATGTCACTCCATCATCATTTCCTCAAAAATCAATCTCTTTGAACTTTCAAGTCACAATCAAATTCAACGACTCCATGTGTCCCTTTGCCATGCAACAAAATTCCCCCCACCCTCCATAACAATCCCGTGTCTCGGGTCACAACAGCCCACAGAACGCCACTCGACCCCGTAACAAGCAAAGCAAAAAAAGCCTTCTCTCTCTTTCTCTTCCTTCCTTTTTCACTTCAATAGTCTTGTCATCTCGCCAGTCAATCTCCTTTTCTGACATGTTTTCAATGTCTTTCCAAGTCAAAGACCCAGTTCTCTTCCCTTCCGTCGTTTTTGTACATATGTACATACATATTTACAAAATACACGGGCTCCGTCATCATTTCACAAAGACATGCATACAATGTTAAACTCTCCGTAAACTACCCATCAAAGACGACCCTAACCCCATCATTCTAAAGTGGCGGTGAGTTTCAACGAACTAGATCGAGCGACATAATTGTCCGTCTCGTCTCGTCTCAGTATCTATGTACATACATACATACAGACGTACATACTCTATACAACCCCTTCGGCCTTTACCAAAGACCCTTTTCCATCCCGTAGCCTTGCCTTCCATTTCCCACCGCCGTCCGTCTCGCATGTATCTACACACGCATGTCACTACCCGACAAAGACTAGAAAAGACAAGTACCACTACCACTACCACCTCATATGTCCGTCGACCCGTCCACGCCAAAAAAAAAACAGAATCGTTCTTTGGCTCCTACACCTTTCTCCCCTTTGTCATATATGCACACGCCCCCCTTCTCGTTACTCTTCTATCCCTCGCCGCACTGCGTTGCGTTGCTCTGCGTTGCTCTGCTCTGCGCTACTCTGCGCTGCGCTGCATCCCTTCCCCCACAATCTAGTCCAACAAATCATACTATGCCAACACATCATCCAAGAAAATCAAAATCCAGAGACCCAAAAACCCGGCCACTCAGCCAACCAGTCAAAGTTCCAGCCCCAAAAACCCAACCCAGACCGTCCGCCTTTTCCATAATATGCCTATTCGGAACCGTCGCATTGGGCATCGGTCATTGGGCCCAATGTAACTCTGTAGTTGATACCCCGGCCGGTTGGGCTGAAATGACGATTATAGGGTAAGTTAGGGTTTCCCGATCTTGGTGATACGTGGGGAGCGGCGGGGTGCTGGGGTCGGCATCACCAAGTCCGAGACATGCAGGTTTTGAGGACGGGTAATTTTTTAGCTCGATAAAGAGGATGATGTAGAAGAAGAGAAAGAACAGTTTGCGGAGTCTCGGGTTTGTGGACGGGGAGAAGAGTGACTGTGACTTTGAAATCTCAAGGGCGTGTGTACTTTTATACATACAACACTTTTGTGGGTAACTGTTCTTGTAGTTCAGTGTGGATTGGAGTTAAAAGGAAAACTACTGTATTAGGATGATATCGAAGGAATTCACGAGGAAGGAGGATGTACTGCATGTGAACGGACAGTGTGTTGGAATGACATGACATGACAAGGTTATCAGTCTACATGTTCATGGAAATGCCGTGGATGGATGTGATGTTGACTTTGTTGGCCATTGTTACTTAACAAGGCGAACATGCAGGTGGCAGAAAAAGAAGGTGGGGTTAACACCATACAATGGGGGGCTCTTATAACTATGCATCAAGTAGGAATGCATCTTGACATCCAAAGTTTGGTCGGGGCAACGGACGGATTTACGGGTTGGATAGAGGAAGTTACGGTTCTTGGTTCCATGGGGTTTGGAGGTAGGAAGGAAGGAGGTGGTGATTTTGTAGTTGCATATTACTGGCGAAGTCTTGAGTAGATGACCGAGACTATTTGGAACCGGGAAGTATAGACGTAGGTAGTCTCCCTTTCTTTGTAACTCCAAGTTCCATATCATCACCTGTTTTACGTTCAAGTATGTACAGTAAATCCAACCCACCTTCTTTTTTTCATATCTTACAACCCAGCCTAATATTCAAAATCTCCTCATTATCTTCTCATGTTTTTATATACCGCTCAACCCAATTATATATACAAGAACCCAACGGGAAACTACGCCAAAGCCCAACGTAAATCCAATCCCCAAAATCCCATCATCATCATCCCCGCCCCCGCCAAAACAAGTAACTTCCCGATTTAGCCATCAACTAAAACCCCCCCAAAAAAAGCTACAACTACCGTGCACTATTTTATGATGAATGATGTAATTTGTGCATTTATATATAAAGAAGACTTAAAATCTTCTTTTTTATTTACATATTCTGGGGGTTTACTGTTCTTTTTTGGGCTTTGTGGCCATTATGTCTTTGCTCACCGCTCTTTGGGGGTTTTGATAGTGGTGTGGTGTAGTTTTTTGTTTTTTTGGAGGAGATCAAGAGAGAATAAGAAGACAAGAACATGATTTGTCTGATTTTCTTTGGATGGAGATACATAAGCGATGAGGGGTTGATTATAGACGAGCCGGTGTATTGTATCTATCTATGTACAGACATACGTACGTATACACATCGTTGACTTGGTTCTGTGGCGGACTGTTTGTCTCGGTCTTGACAAGAGGCAAGTATGTATGTATGTACATACACATACTACATATACACGGCAGGATGACGACGAACAGATACATTACATACATGTGTAAACATCTTACACACACGCGTGTATCTCACGAGTTCCATCATTCACACATGTAAACTTTGGACGGACAACAAAACTCTATGAATGTTAACTACATAGTATACAAGTCCCCATTAGTCCAAGTAGTGACGACATGTCCATCCATACGACGCTGCATCTCGGCTCGCATCCGTCGTCCCCGCTAATGGGAGTAACTATGTCTGTATGTACATACATACATACCTACATATGTACATACGGGTATGTATGCACACAAGTATTTATGGAAGACATCTCTAATGAATCTCCATTCTCCGTCTCTACTATCCAATGTGCATTACCATTACCGGCAACGGGTCGTGCACTGATCTAGTTTCTTTGCCTCGCTTTCCTTTTTTTGTTTGTTGACAAGGTGTCTTTGCGGCGAACACGGGAAAGTCGGGGGCTGGGAAGGATGAGAATGGGTGGTGGACCTGGCAAGTCAAGTTCTTTGGTTCGG
This sequence comes from Huntiella omanensis, assembly GCA_000833645.1. Taxonomy (NCBI): domain Eukaryota; kingdom Fungi; phylum Ascomycota; class Sordariomycetes; order Microascales; family Ceratocystidaceae; genus Huntiella; species Huntiella omanensis. The sequence goes on from JSUI01006333.1 coordinate 37,724, forward strand.
GGGTTCGTCTATTGTTAGCTTACTGTATGTACATACTACAAGCTAGAACGGTCCAGATATCTAGTGTATAGTATAGTATAGTACACAAGAAGAATCTTGTAGGAAGAAGAGAACAAGAACAAGGCTTCTTCTGTTGTCGTGGCTAGTCACGGGGGTTGGAATCGAGGAGTGCGGGGTGTTTATTACACACACCCCTTTTGATTTTCGAGATTCTATCTATTCCGATGGATTACACATGCCATGCCATTTTCATTCCACCAAAACTCCAAAGTCTGCAGAAACCTTGCCACGCCACCATTCAGAGGAATACTGAGAAAAAAAAAAGACAAACCCATAAGCAAAATCAAGGTGGGGGTTCACTTGTTCCTTTAGTCTCTATATCTAGGGACATTATCTATCTCCTACATGTGTATTTGTTAGGGATTGCTAGGGTTCATTACTATCATCCGTAATCCGTAATACCCGCCTCTCACACATGACCCTTTCCGTAGATACTGCATGTACACACACATGTACATTCTGCATTCGGCTAAGCACAAATGCCTGCAACACAAACAAGGAAACATACCCCAGAAGAGGAATTGGCATAAGAAGAGTAAGACGGGAAAGAAGAAGTCTTGATACTGAACCCTAATTCCCGAGTTAAAGGGGGCTAATGAGGGTTATAGACGACGACGGTTAAGACGACAGTTTAGATTTGAAAGTGGCTTGGTTTTTTTGAGTGGGGATAGTGGGGATAGTAAGAGATGATACTTGACTTTGACTTGACCGTTTCGCCATCTGAGACTTTTGGGATCTGGTGATTGGCCTGTCGTGGGACACGAATTGTCTTGGTCCGTGACGAGGAAGGCGAGGTAAAAGATAGAGAGGGTGTGAGAGAGTAAGAGAGTAAGAGCCCAAGACGAAGAAGAAGAGGAAGAACAAGAAGAAGACAAGACAAACTTCATCATCTTCTCTCTCAAACTACCCAAGTACTACCCCATCTTCATCGATATCAACAATCAAATAAGAAGCCAACAAACTTTGCTTCTCCATATCTTCAAGCACCAACCAAATCAGAATCCAACCCACCACGTACAAAGCCCAAAAAGGCAGACTGCCGACAAATCCACGTGAAAGAAGCTGTAAGCCCGTCACATCATGTCCGCTGCATCTGCCACGAGAGAGGCGCTTGTCGGCGTCGGGGAAAGACGACCAGTCCAGCCTCAAGACAGCCAACACACACGACAAGGAAGCATAAGAAGCATGCATGGAGATGAATATGGTTGGACTGAATGGCTGACTGACTGGCTGGGTGACTGGCTCTCAAACACGGGAGACAGCATGAACGAGATCCCGGGCGGCTTGTTACACGACAGTGGTGGGTCTCGGGGCGAGGGATAGAATATAATATAGAGGGGGGGCCATGGATACCTGAACATTGATGTTAGTAGTGGTAACAGACCAAGTCATTTGGTACTATGTAGAAGGTAGGAGGAAGGACCCCGAGACTTAGGCAAGCAAGCAATCAAACGAACAAGCAAGCAACTCAAGCCGTCTGTCCTCTACCAAAGTTCAAAATCTCATCTTCCTTCCAATACTATTACTTACTCTGATCTTGAAGCTCTCTCTCTAGCTCTCTCTGTCTCCGGAAAGCCACATGAACCAGAGTACCCCCCTCCATCTCCCTCGTTCCTCCTGCAAGCCACGCCACCCCAAAAGTCCCTGGACCCTCTATTCTATCCTTCCATGGCTCCAAGCCCGGCCATTCTCTAGTCAGCGCCACCCCCATCCACAAACGCACCACCACGGCGCCTCGATCACGCTACACCAGGAATTCCCCAAACGGCCGTTGAGCCGCCACGTCTATTGAGAACTTGGGTCGTTGGGAGTAAGCCACGGGGGTTATGGTTGGAGTTCAAGTGAGGGGTTTTGTTTGGCTTTGGGGGCCGGCGCAACGGGTCAAGTCGGGTGTTCGGGTAGTGTCCGCTGTTGACTATTCCGTCCTTCTTCTTCTTGGTAGAGTGTAACCGAGAACTGTGACCCCAAGAGAAGTAGAAACTGTAACTCCGAGAGAGAAGTAGAGAACGTATATCCCCTTCAGTCTGGTCCTTAATCTCTCTCGTTCTTAAGCTCTCCTCTCTTCACAAGCAAACACCCACAAATCCACAAATCCCACAATCCGCTCATTCAAGGCCCCGTGTCTCTGCCTTGTATCACGATATCACGATATCGCGCCATCCACCCTCTTATTCCTCTATCCCCGTCCTTGGTCTGTCTCTGCAACTCTGGGTGCCAACATGTCGTGTCCAGGTGGCGCCGGGGCGGGCTGACGGCGTACAGGCGGCTACAGAAGGGCAGACTCTCAAAGTAGATACACAAGTATGAAAAGAGAAGAGAAGGCGACGGATTCGGCCGGGCTTGTTTCTTGGCTTGGATTTGTCGTCCATGGCGCTGCATGAAACTGGCGCCTTTTGGTGTCGCAGGAATATCGTGCCATGAGGCTGCCTCTCCACTATTCCCTCTATTTTCTCATTTTCAAACTTGTTGTTATACCTTGGAAAACATGGAATACACGCTTCTCTGCTCCATGCCTCCCGTGTCCACCGTGGCAAATCTAGCCTCAGCCAGTCTTTTCCCCGCCTTAACACTCTCAAGAACCCTAATAACATCATTATAGTTAGCCCAAAGTCCCTGTCCAGATACATACATATGTACTTTCTCGACTTACCACTCGACAGGCACATAACGTACAAAACAGCCTTGTACTCGTCGTTCGCGTTCTCTTTTACCGCTAGCCAAACCACCACCCGCTCCTACTCCACCGCCACGACAAGACGCTCGTCCGAGTATCACGTGGGTGACCTGACGACG